>VYZT01042394.1:0-24467 GCA_013400735.1 Pomatostomus ruficeps
TTAATTGAAATATGTCAGAGCACTCTTAAATGATTAATAAAACTACAAGTACCAGAGATAAATGTTAAACATAAACCAAATAAACATGATTATGGAATATCTTCCTGGTTGTTGACAAGAAAACTGAAGCAGAAAAACCTTTCTAGGATCTCTTATGTGACAAAATTTTTATGTTTCAGTTCATGGAGTTGCAGAGAGTTTTTGGACCCTTCAAATGATTTCAACATTGAGGAGAAGTGCACTATTAGATATCTCTGACTAAACTCTCAACTTGTGAGGTCATTTCTTTGCCCAATGTCTCTTCTTTTTTTTTGTTTTTTGTTTGTTTGTCTTGCATGCTGTTACCAAAATTTTACCCCATTTTGCTTTAGAGTAGGATATTGAGTCCAGATTTTGTGTATAGCAAAGGCCAAATTACGTGCTACGTCAAGCATTAACATTGGGTTTAATATGAAAATACAAGGTAAAATTTCAGTATGTGTAAACACTGCTTTGTGTAAAGACTATTCTAGAATTATAAAGACATAAGTATGCAAATGTATAGAAAAGTACATAACTTAATGATAATCCTGAACTTATCACGTTCTTTACATTCACCTCATATTAGAAATCTTTTGAAACCAGAGTTTGACACACTGTTGTGGGGGGACTACTGGAAATTTATTAAATCACTATACATAATTGTTGACTAGCTCATGGATTATGCTGTGAAGCCTCTTCTGTATCATGATACAGGCAAAATATATCCTTTCCCAAGGCTGTGACAACATCAAGTCAATCTTCATAGCTTCATGGTTGTTCTTTACAAAAACAAAAAGAGCTAAGAATTTGCAAAATGTGTTTTTAATCAGTTAATTCAGTCTAAAAATAGGTGATTATTTCCTGAAAATGGGTGTATGTGTGTATAAGAACAGATATGATTCTTGCATTTAAAGCTATGAAAGGTTTTAAACTGTTATCCATGCCTTTAAAACCCTGAAAAGTAGATAAGGTTTAAAACTGTTTCAAACATCCTATCTAATCTAAATCAAAATTTGTTCAAGGTCATGTTAAACCATTTAGTGAAAGAGATGATCACTTCTGGAATATGCAAGTTTACATCACCTGGTCCCTATAGACTTTACTAATTGTTGACCGTCTTTTCAGTGAAAGCTCTAGAGTAGTAGACCACCTAGTAAATTCAGGAGAGATTTTCAGCCTGCAAACTGAATGAGCTGCTTTGTGTTACTAGGTCTGTCAAATCTCTGTGCTATATCAGCTCAGATTCTGGGGTTGCATATCCTTTCATTCTGTTATTGGTTAATACATACTGGCAGGAATCACCATCTCTGATTCTGAGAGCTCCACTTTAGAACAGCTGCCAAGATGATACATCTCAGTCTGATGGCATTTCATTGATGTGGACACAGCATCCTCAAGGGAGTCTCCTCAGCAAAGATGGTGCTTATTAATGCAGACATCTATCTATCTATCTATCTATCTATCTATCTATCTATCTATCTATCTATCTATCTATCTATCTATCTATCTATCTATCTATCTATCTATCATAGCTAAATGTATCTCTTTCTCTCTTGCATCATAAAGATTTGGAAAAGGCTGACACTTTCTAGTGGGAGTGCTTTTCTGCTTATCACATGCAGAGAGATTCTGGAAGGACAGCTTGCCTTTTACAAGTGCAAAAGAATACATTCTGCAGCAACATACATAAATTTATGTTCCAAACACTAACAGATGATTAGTAATTATAACAAATTTAAAAGGAACTATTGTGGTGTGGGTTGTTTAGGGTTTTTTTACATCTTTCTATTATCTCTCAGCCAAAGTACTTAATTTCACTTCTAGTTATTTTTGCTCCCAAGGCAGCTACTCCTCCCATACTCTATCTCTCACTGTTCTGAAATATCAATTTCACTTTTGATCAGGCTGTGATGTCAGCCTCTTCCACCTGCTTGTTACATTTTTAAATATGTACTTTTTTGTGCTCTGTCACACCTGGGGAAAATGCTTCATAGAAATCTTCAAGCTCACTCTGTTGGTCTCCACAAACCTCTTCAATTCCATGACGCACCCAAAGCTTAATAATTATTTGATTTCTGGAGCACTGAGAATACCGTATTGCCTGTCATATTGTCAAGTTCTAGTTTCCTTGAGTGTGCACATTACATACTACAATGGAATATAAATATAATTTTTTCAGGGAAGAAAACTTCACTTCCCCTCACCTGGAAAGTTCCCTTCCTTTGAAAGTAGTCCACTCTGCTCTTTATGGTACCTTTTGACTCTCACCTACCTGACACCAAAAAACAGGGCAAAAGTCCTGTGAAACTGTTGACTGGCTGAGTGTCAGGGACATTGGTGAAATTTAAATAGATCCTGAACTGCCAGTAGGATGCCAAGCAAACAAAACAAATGCATGAGCGTACGTAATATGGGCTATATTGACTTGTACTTTTGGTGGAACAGGGAACTCCAGCATTGCCTCCAGAGACATCCACCTTCCCTACTCAGTCAATAGCAAAAAACCAGGATCAGTGAAACATATGGAATACATAGTTTGCCTCAGTATTTCATAGGATCCTTCCTCTTTCCTTGTGTGTATAGGAGCATAGTGTGCAGACTGGGCTGTTCTTTCTTTCAATCAGGAGCATATCAAGCCAAAAAAAAAAAAAAATTAGGGTTGTTTTGCCCATTTTGGTAGCCTGGTGTGCTGAAGGGTGTCAAGTAAATGAGACATAAATATCGTAAGCAAACAGAACATTGTATTTACATTTCACTATACAACTAACAAATATATTCTTTCGCCAGAGTGTGAGTTTGATCAAGAATAATTCAATTAAACCTTTACTATTTTACTGGAAGAAGGACCCGGACCATTTAAATATAAAGTGACTGATCATTTATAGGAACTCACCAAATCTAGTTGAAAAAGTAGCCCAATTTCTACTCTTGTGGTACTTGCAAACACAAACTGAGTTTAGAAAACAAGAATTTGAAATTGTTTTCTGAAGATTAGTGAAAGTAGCACCATCTTTCAAGATGCTTAATCATTTTTGTGCGTATGAGATCAACACAAATCCCATCAGATTCTGTCCTCACTGAACCACACAAAATAGTACAAAAACATTATTTCTACACATTTTTATGGGGGATAAATATAATTTTGTGATATAATTGGTGAAGCATGTCAGGTTTTGTGATAATTTTCATTAATTGATAGATGTCAAAATACACTTAAGGAAAGAGAGATATGGTCCCACAATTAACTTACCCGAACTGATCAAGTATTTACAAAAGTATTTTAAAAGCATATTCTTATAAGTTCTGTATGATTAGTTTTTAATATTCTCTACAGCAATATGACCATTTTTCAAACAGACAAGTAGGTTATTCAGAGTTCAGAATCTAAGGTGGATTTCTATCATGCTTGGAAAAGAGCACAACTAAATATAGTTTCATTCTATTAGGAGTCATAGTAAATTTTTCAAATGATAAACCTATTACGCTAACTAAATCTCCTGGCTGCTCTCAAAGTGCACACTCATGTATATTCAATCACAGAAAAGCCTGAGGTATTTTGTATACCTTTCTACTATTATAAATTTTCCTTTTCATAGTCCAACATTTGCTTCTAAACCAGTTTATTGTGAAGTTCAGAGTTCAAACCTCCATGTAAGGAAATTATTTGCCATACAAGAAATTTTGAGGTCACCTTTGGGTGTTTTTCTATTAGCAAGCACAAATAAGGCCTCGTGGCTTAGTTTCTGTGTGATTTATAGATTCATCAGAGTGACAAACGCAGTTGGTCAGAAACTAAAACAGATGGCAGTGGTCAGAAGGGGATACAGATGGACCTGAGATTGACTAGAAATATAAGCCCTGATAACAGGATAAAATTTACTGAGCTGAGCAAGTGTATGTGAGATGGGCTGGATGGTATCTAAGGGAACTCAAGAGATTTTCAGAAGACTGGAACCTAAAGGAATTAAACAAAGCCTAAATAAAGGAGCATAGATAAGCACATAAATAGGCGTGCCAACATCAAAGAGCCAAGAAGATAACATTAAACTGAAGGAACAGCTGATGTAAGGACCACCAACAACCTTTCTCTTGAGAGCTACAAATTCCTTCCTGCCTCTACATTTAGGATGCTGAATGCAAGCTAGCACTACATCTACATGACAGGACTGTGGAGCATTTCTCCTGTCCCCTATGTGCTGGGAAGAAGCTGGGGAATACTTCCAGTTAGAAGCTGCCTCCACGGTCAGCCCAAAAGTATGATCTTGTCCCTGTAGCTGCCAAAACAAACTGGTGATGTATTGATGATATATATGATGACCTCACATATGCAATATCAGCTGACCTCAATATGATCACTTTCCTCCTTAAAATAGACCTATTATTTTTGCTTATTCTGATGCTAAGCCTCTTCCAAGTTTATTCACTTTATTTTGAAGGTAGAAAATCAAATCATATCTACCAAGTTTTGTGTAGGAAGGTTTGTACAGTGACTGAAGTCAAACACGAGGGACAACTCATCACATCTTAATTACTTTTATACCTGTGTCACAGACTCTTTGGGCAAAACACGAGAGGCCATCTGATTTAATTTGTAACATTTCATACAATTAGATAATCAATTTTAAAGCAATTAAAAAACCAAAAGAGCTGATTTTTCTTTCTCTGGTCTTCATTTTCTTTTCTCTGACAGGAGTCTATAAACTGTGTAAGTCAAAAGACTTTCTTATCTCTCAGGCTGTAACATAGATCAAGTCTTAATAAGGCACAAAATATAGATTTCAAAGTATAATTTCCCTTCAGAGAGACTTTCTAGGAGAAATGTTCTACTAATAAAAAATAATATTTTTTTCTCATCTTTTCCATCATCTTCTAGCAGTCTGCACCAAAGTAAACAAGTTGGATGAGATTCTGCTATGATGGTAAATGGAAAGGCAAAATTTGTGTTTGTTACTCATTTTTAAAAAATTATTTTCTGTGAAAAACGTATCTTGAAACATATTTTCCTATGGTGTTTTTTCCTATTTTTCTCCTAGGCATTTTTTTCTCAGGATTTTTCTCCTTAACATTTTTTCCTTATTAACCCCAAATTTCATCATGGGACAGAAATTCAGGTCTTCTAACTGCTTTAGATCTAACATGGTCTCTAGTCTTGAGCAGTTTTTGACCAAAGGAAATCTGGCATAACTGATCATCATGTAAAGAAAGTAAACAAGCTTAATAAGTTTTTTTTTTGACATTATGTTTAAAATGGCTTGTTTTTAGCTTTCCAACACAATAAAAAACAAGTCCTAGAAAATATCACTAACTTGTTAATTTTCATTATATATTTGAAAGAATGGCTAGGTTCTAAAACTTTCCCAGCTTACTCAGGTATAATTTAGCTGTAGCAAGCTCTGTTCCATAGGTATAGCTCATGCAAAACTTGAGACTCAAAGAATATTGAAGTGACAGCCACTAGTAGGAAAAAAAGCTGCCAGTCTCCTTTATCTCCACCATGAGTTACTTACAGTGGCTGACTTCACTCCTTTATGTAAAAATACTAATTAGTAAGTTTGAGAAACAGTGTCAATCTACAGCAATGGTGCTCCCAACAGCATCAATCATACTCTCTCTCAGCTCTCCTAATCACACCTTCTCTCCGTCTTTCCCCAGCATTACAGCACTCATGACATTGCAACAAAAAAAAATCTGATTTATTTTCCTCTCCTGAGCTGTTTATGAAGACAGTGCAAGGCAACAATGGGACAACACAGAAGGGAAAAAAGGAGAGTGGAACAAATTCTTTAGCAGTACAAGCTGAACATGAAGATTTTCACCTTATCTCACCAATAGAATATGTATGTGTGTGTGTGCACATGTGTTTGTGTGAGTGTAACTTCAATCTCTTCAGTTCTGCCTCAGCACTTCAGACTGTATCTTACTTTTTCTCTTCAATCCCAAATTTTCTAAGGACTTGGAGAAGACCTCTTCTGTAAATATCTGCCAAAAAACACCCTTAAAGGGATGAATGCAGATGCACAGACAGCTTGAAACCTGGAGATAAGTAGACAGATTCATGCAGCACCCCTATGTATTTATTTAGATGCAGTGACAGAAAGGTTCACATTGGGCTTGTTCCTAAATAAAAAGTTTCTATTTTTCTCACCAAAATGAACCAGCCTGTTTTCACCTCTTTTCCCCTTCTCTTTGTCAATCTCAAGTTGACTGCTCAAATAGTTTTGTTTTTCTTTAAACCATACTCTTCAGAGGGAAAAAAAAGTTGTTGTTAATATTATGCAGATTTAGGGAAAAATCAGCATAATTTACAATTGCATGGAGGAGAAAACACCATTGAGGTGAAACCTTAAAATAAATCAGACCAAAGGATGTCACAGGAACCTTTTAGCCCTTTGCTTTCTACTTCACTTGAAGCACTAAATGGCCCAAAATTTAGTTCCCAAAATTAAGTATGTGTCACAGGCATAAGTCCAGAGGCATAGCAAAATGAAGGGGCCTGAGGGCCAATACTCCTTTAAATTAAAATATTGGAGCATCCCTCCTACACTGCTGATGCTGCACTCTAGTGATATTCCCTCTCTCATGCCATGGATCTGAAATTCCCACTGTATCTGTCACTATCTCCACAGCTGACAGAGGGACTTTACATTTCTCTCTGCTCCATAAAAAGTGTGACCAAGTGTCAATCTGATCCACCCAGGGTCTGCCAAAAGCAACTTGACATCATCCCAAAAAACACTCTATTTTAAAAGTTATGTTAACTTTACAGACTAAAAATACATTGCAATGAACCTTAACATAATACATTTTATGGCCTCCATAGCAAACTTCTCTCTTGGCAAGAAGCCATGGCATGAACTGAGACTCAACAGGCTTGGATGGGGATTGCAATCTTCAATATTTATGAGCTACTCTATTTATGAACTACTGTCATTGTTTTGTGGTTATTGAAAGTGAAGTAATGTAGTAATACACAAAATTACACATATGAAATAGACTTCATACATCTTCTACAAAACAGTTTGTTATAATACTTTTTTCTAAGAGATTTTCTATCTTGTTTCTTTCATGTTCAATTATGTATAATGAAGTCAATGAGGGATTTTGACACAAAAATACTTTGAAGACATTATTTATTGTTCAAGTTTCCCTGTTGAGGAATGCAAAGTATGCCAATCAAACACATCATGATAGAAAAGTGGAATGAATAAATATGAACTTTATTTGTATCACAGATTCATTTATTCTCAGAATCTTCTCACTCCAAAATGTTTAATATACTTCTCTGAATGGAATAAAATTCTTCTCCAATTTAATATCAGCTGTTCTTCTCTGGGTTCAGTAAACATCAGTTCTAGGTTTGACAGGGTTTATTGGACATGCTTTTTATCATTACACTTCCTGAGAAAATCAGGTGCAAAACAAAGAAAGGAAGAAGTTTTGTGAAATATGAAAATACAGTAAACATTTTCCTATTGTAGAAAATGGGAGAAATGTAAAAGTGTCTTAATATTGCTTGCTAATGAAGTACATCTGGTATTTATTATGAGTAGAAATGTGATAGCAGAACTTCAAGGAAGAGTGTTGTAGAGTCCAAAATTGTATTTAGCTTATGTACCAAGGTTTTGGTAGCAGAAAAGCCACAGCAGTGGTTTATGTGGAAAGCATTTTCCCTGTCAGACTGAACCACTTCCAGCTGGCTCCAAGGTAAACCCTCTACTGATCGAAGCAAAGCCCATCAGTGACATTGGTAGAGCTTCTGTGATAACATATTTAACAAGGAAAAAATAAACAATCCTCACAACTACAACAAGAGAGAAGTGATAATATGTGAGAGGAACATCCCTTTAGACCCCAAGGTCAGTGTAGAAGGCGGGGCAGGAGCTGAGATTCTCCTGAGGCCTGTGGTACAGACCATGGTGAGGAAGGATGTCCCTCTGCATGATGATCCACAGGGAAGCAGAGACCCACCTGCTTCCCTGTGGGACCCCAGACCCCAGAGAGCCTCATTCCAGAGCAGGGGCAGCTGAAGGAGGCTGTGAACCTGTGAGAAGCTTGTGCTGGTGCAGGGTTCTGGCAGGACCTGTGGCCCCATGGAGAGAGGAGCCCACACTGGAGCAGATTTGCTGACAGGACCTCACAGAGGACCTACCCTAGAGCAGTCTGTGTTCCCTTGGTAGGCAACTGGTGGCTAATGAAGGTTGATCCCCCATATCATATAATTCAATTATCGAAAAATAAATTACACGTACTAATGGAAGAAAAGGTCTGGACCATGACAAAGATGTGGGTGTAACTGCAGGAACAGGAGGTCCTGAGCTGTACTTTGACAACAGACAAGAAACTATGTAAAAAAAAAAAGAAGTGTTCATTGCCATAGAAGAGCATCTCATGTTCTTTCTGTAAATAGCTGACTACACTCAGAGTAACAATACTAGTCAAACCTGGTATTTTTCTGGTCTATCGCAGTTACTTTTATACCCCGATTAAGGTATTGCTGCTCTGTATGGCCAGGACTGTGCAAGCCCATCTGGTTTTATTTAACCCACCCCTCCCCACAGCAGCAATGTTAATCACATCAGAGAGAAGCTATGGAATCAAGATCTGTGTAAGTTGCTCTGCTGGCTCCATCAGGGATTCTTAGATAAATCAAACATGTGCCTGTCTGTCAATCCATGCTCTGGTGGTGAAGAGATTGGCTATGATTTCCTTGCCTGGAATCAAATTTCCTAGCTCCTCCCATATTCACAATGCCTACCACATAATTGTTATTATTAGGCTTGACAGAAAATATCATATTAGAAAATTATCATTTTTCAAATTACATTTCAAAAAATTTCTGTCATTTTTAAAGTGGAATTTTAAGTCTAGTTTGAAATCTAAAATTGTAAAAAAAATACATAGAATGTCAGTATGAAAAATGTTGACTGATTCAAAATCAAATATTTTTAATATTGCATTTATTAAAACAAAATAAAGGCCAAAACTTCATTCTCTTGGACTGAAAAAAAATGTCAAAATTGAAAACAATTTCCTGTAAAATTAAAATTCAAGTTTAGTTCTTCATATGAATTACTGGTTTCATCAGCGTGACTGAACTACCCAATTGGAGCACTTCTGTTACAATATCTTCAAAATCAGTTAAATTTACAAAATCAGTAAATCAGCCAATGATTGACTATTTATTAAAAAAAAAAAAAATCAGCGTGAGCCCTGAAAGAATCTTCTATCTACATAATATACATAATATTACAGTCTCACATTCTAATCTTCTTTTTTGCTCACTGCTGTAGAGAGGTATTTGTTCTGAATTAGCTCAGAGTACATTTCTTCATGTGGTAACAGAGCAGAGCAAACACAGAGACTTGTGCCAGAGCTGGATATCAGTGTGTTATAGCCAGTAAATTATAATCAGCAGGGAAGCTTGATTACAAAAAGCAAATAATCAAGGTTGTCCCAGGTCACAAATACCCATCTCCAAAGTACTAGTTGAATCATATCATTATTCAACTACCCATTTAATGTATTTGTAGTTAGTCTTTGCCAATATATGAAAACATCAGTTGCTGCCTTCCAAAATACACAATTTACAAGTAAAGTTCATTTGATGAAACTAAACTATTGGGGATAATCAAAGACCTTTACTTTCCCAAATAAAAACACTGAGCCTGCATATTATTGATTCAATGGACTGATCGTGGTTTATATCCAAGAGTAAAGGGAATACCAACATGCAGATTGTAAACTGGAACTGATTTTCTTGTAATATAACTGCTTTTAAAGAGTATATCAGAGGTAACAGAGCACAGGCAAGAAATCCATTTTTGATCATGATTGTTAGGAAAATAGATGAAATTAGCACATAGTGTTCACAAAATCTTACTGTCTTGGTTTCAAAGACAGGTATTTGATAAAGAAGGCAGAAGCCTCCTTTAGAATAGGAAAATGCAACCTCCTTCCCTCCGAATTGGTAAAATTTTGAAATCAAAGGGCTTTCAGACAATGGTATGAGAAAAGAGGAATAACAGTCCTTTACTAATATATTTATATATATGGTGGGACAGACAAAACAACAACAATAGTAACCACAACAAATAAGAACAGATAAACCCACAGAGTCTCTTCCTGCTCTGTTGGCAATTCCCCTTTGGTGCAGTCACAGTCACAGCCAGCAGGGGCACTGGTGCTCCCAGTGCACAGGGAGGATGCGATGACTCCCCTGAGAGGGGAAAGGGGGGCTCGGGGATCCCAAGTTTTCTTCCCTCGAGACACTGGAGCGGAAGGTGGAGAGTTGGTAAAAGCACGTAGATGAAGACAGAAACCCACGGTGGAGGAAGATTCTTCCTGGAGCTCCAAGCAGTCTCTCTCCCTCTCCTCTGGGTGTCCAGAAGTGAAGAAGTATGCTCCAGCTGTGCTTGGCTCTTCTTAACTAGTGCCATTCCCCCCGTATCTCCGCCCCCCTCTGAGGGGGAAATCTCAGATACCTGGGAATCTTAAATAATGGCTAGCTAGCTGCACCCATCTCAGAGCCAACTCNCAATACTTACTCAAAACAAAGTTGTAGAATGGTGTGTGGAATGATGGTGTGGAACAGTTTATAGGAAAGTTTGGTTTCTAAAATTTTCTTCATAAATACACTGCTCCTAACCCTCCCTATTCCTACATTGTCATGACAACACCAAGTCTGAAAAAGTAGTAGTGCAAGATAACTGCTAATGATACCTGGGGGAATGGAAGTGTCAAATATCTGCTGATTATATTACACCTATATTAGACTGTTTACTGAGTACTCAGTCCTATTAATGTTGATTTGTTTGAGATAAAATAATTTCTTCTACTCAGATCACATTTTGTTTATAAATAGTGCACCTTTTTGACTGTTACATTAGTGAAGAAGCAGCTTCTCAAAACACAAACCTGTTAATGAGTTAATTCCTGACTAAAGTCCCTCCAAACATAAGTAAGTGATTGGTGACCTTTGTGCTGTGAGGCTTAAATTTTCAACCTCTGTGATGAGCTTTCAGGAGGAACAGTACAGAAAGGTCACCAATACATATTTAGCAGGTTCATTTTCATCACTGCGTATTGTGTTTTGATGTCACAGTGGATGTGACAGCCCGGAAGACAACACCTACATTTAAACATCGTATTGGAGAAGAGCAAAGCAAAACACTCACTGGTAATTAAGTTTGGTTTGACCTATTACAGCAGTTCAGATCAAATTTTGCCATCTAGACTTGGACTTGAATGTGAACCATCCCTCAAGATAAAAGATTTCAAGTCCAAGGTTTAGGTTCAGACCTTCAGTATGAAATATATTATTGAAATGTGGCTCTTAAGAGAACTCAAACTTCCCAATTAGGACAAAAATATTCTATAGATACTTCATATCAAATGAGGAAGATTGAGATTCTCAGTGTTCTTATCATATCAAAGGCAAGTTCCTTTACCCTTACGCTTGCCAGAAGTCTTGACCCTTGGAAGTTCATTCAAGTCAGTTGAGAGGAAGAAGAAAGAAGATGAATATTGTCTGTCTATGTGAAAGAAAATATCTTGGGATAAACTTAATATTTAAAATTATACATGTTTTTAATGAAACAAAATCTGCTTCATCTACATTCAGCCCTGGGTTTCAAGCTACATAACAATCATGATCCATCCAGTATCATAAGGTCATAAGGTCATTTCAATAAGGTATTTTGGTACCTAGCACTACTTTAATCCATCACAATATGCTGATGGGAGATCAGAATGAAGACACAAAATGAATTCAAAAAGTGAAACACCTGCATTCAGGATGGTCCACCTGCAGCTTGTACGGGTCATCCTTGAAATATCCTTTAAAATCTGTGTAGGTTGGCTGAATTCTTAACCGGTCCCCACTCATACTCTACTGTTGACAGTCTTGTGATAATTTTTTAAGGCCGTAGTATCATTAATATTAGAGCAGTGTCCAGCAATGCAGTTCCTGCCAATGAAAAGTCTAAAGGAAGAGGTAATTATGCTCTCAAAGGCTTACAATGTAATTTAAATGAAGATGTAAAAAGGGATCATAATTCAAAAGTAGGGAAAGTAAGAAAGTAGTAAATGGCAATAGGAGCATACAATATATTGGCCATCAATGTAAACGGATATATGACTTATATGACTTCACACGAAGACTGGGAAGCTTAATTTATATTTGATCTTCAGAAAAGAGGTCACCATTAATTAGTAAGTGTTATAGCCATTATCTATTATTATCACTAATCTTAGCTCTAAAGATCAGTGATGGAAGGCATGATAAACCCAGGAGGGGTCTTAATATTTTAACACATGTAACTACCTATTAAAAAATAATTACTTTTGAGCTGTGAAGATTCTTAAACAGAATGTTCATCAGTCTTCACACACTTACTTTGCACCTACCTTCAAAATTTATTGCTGAAGTGCCTATGCTTTCTGGTGCCATGCTCTTTGCAATGTCAGTCACCTTTAGACTTAGAAATATGGTGCTGAAAAGAAAATTCTACGTGACACATGATGGAACCCAACTGATCAAATACAGTCATCTGGATTATTCATTGTGAAATGATAAAGGCACTCTAAAGGGAAAATATGTCCTATTTCAAGGACATATTTAGCACTGGTTGGAGACAATGTGGCATAAAAGACCTATTTCTCTGCAGTTTTTGAATTAATCTTATATTGGGTGTAAACATATATACTGTGTTTCAAGAACATATCAAGTAAGGAGATACAGTAGGAAACAGCTAGAGATATGAGATGAGATGTAGACAATAATTATTAGTGGCTCTGTCTAGTTTGAAAATAAAAAAAAAAAAATTGCACATGAAGGTGGATTACTAGCTTAAAATATACCATGTATATATATGCATATTGATTTTGAAAATTATTCTGTCTCCACATGTCATACAAATTGGAGTGTTCAAGGAGAGTGAGGAAGAGTTTGTTCAATGTTGGTGGCAGCAGTGCTCCCTCTTTCTATATTTTTGCCTCACTTAAAACACTTTTCTGAGAAGTGGGAGACAGATTTGATGCCTCCTCCAACAGAAGGACCTGAACCTGCAGCTACTGCTGTTGAAGAGGAATAACAGAAGTTTGGCAGGTCACATGCTGTGAAGGGATGGTGGAGACATCCCTCTTGGTGAGACATATCAGAGGGCATGCAAAGGACCAAATAAATAAATGTTATTCTAAATTTGTCTTCCTTTCTTTAGAGGTGCACTTTTAGGAGACACAGGAAAGAGCAACATGGCTATCCTTGGACCAACCTGTTGCCTTACTTTCCCCTTTATTTTCCATATGACAATTGCTTGCCATAAATAATGCAAAAAGGCAGATGTCTTCTCCATAGCATATTCAGACACCCCTGGACTCAATATTTCATATGGCCAGACTCAGGTATTTTCTTTATAAGTGTGTGATATCTCTGAATAACACTGAAAAACCTTAAGAACTACCTTACTTCTCTATCTAAAAGGTGTACCATCTATGCAGAGATTTACTCAGCCTTAGTCTAAGAGCTCTGAATAATTCCATGACTAGACACCTGCAAGATTAGTCTTTATAATGTCTAATTTATTGCTTAAAGTAAATGATCTGATCATTCCTCCATTATCCCATTTGTGTTTGATAACTTTTCCAAGATTCTCAAAGCCATTTAAACATTTTGTTGTACCTGTTTTGGAACTGTTTTCCACTGAGAATGATCTGATTTACCTTTTTTAATATTTTTCAATGAAAAAAAAACCTCTGTATGTAAATTTGAGAAATTCTGCTGCTATTTTTAACCGTACCACAAAACTTGTAAGAAGTCTATTTAAACTTTTTTACTCTTTTGCATGCCTTGATCTGTCTGTGGTAAGAATAGAAACAATAACACTGAATTATTTAGAACCTCTTGTTTGGGTGCAACAGGAATCTGCTCTTGAATAATAGTTGCAAAGGTTTTCATCTGAGTATCTGCCAAATACAGCTTATTTTCCATTATTCTGCTTATTACTCACTTCAGTTGATGCTTTCATATCTCCCTCATGCCCCCTACATTTCCATACTGCTCTTTTGTCCTTAGACTGTCTATACAAATCAAAGTACGCACAGTGAGCCCAGGCACCACCACCTACTTCTTGCCTTTAACCTTTGTATTTTTTGCACACCCTCTTTGTAGACCTTACTGTAGTTCTAACAAATAGAATAAAGTACATTTCCCTCCTCTTCAACACCCACACTTTCACCATAGAGAAATATTTTAACACTTGCAAGAATACTTCTACATAGGCCCTCATATTAGCAGAATAAGAGACAAAGAATGCAGTCAGCAGGAAATTTGTTGTAAGATGTCCAGTATGATCTCACCTGTAATTCCGTTTTGAGGGTATAAACCTCCCCAGTCTGATAATATAATTCAGAATAGAGAAAAGAGTGATTAAAATGCTTTATACCATTAGTTTCCATTTTATGTGCACATTTACTAACAGTTCATGACTAAACCAGGGGCAAATAGTGGTGACTCGTGCCCTCAATTCTTATGTGTAACTTTCTAATGACTACGAGTATTGCAAAATTCCAGTCTGAATATTCAGTGCTGGGAAAGGGCATTTTACTGCTGCTGTCACATTTCCATGAGCAGCTGATGTAATGATATGGATGCACACCACAGCAAACAGGGCAGCTGGAAGTGGTCACTCTGTCCAGGCAATAGCATGGGCCTCTGAGCCCCCCCAGACTGCAGCTGCCCAGTGACTCCAGGTTGCACTGGCAACCTCTATCCAGTCTGGAGTAATGAAACTTCCATCACTTCTTGGTGGTTATTCCTTATCTGGTCCTCTGTTTCCTTACTTGCTTTCCCTTCTCCTCCCTTCATTGGAATTCTTGCCTTTCTCATTAAACACTTAATTCCTATTGCTTGCAAACAGATTATGCAATTCTACTTTTCTCAAAGTGATCAAAATACCTCATACCATATTTAATACAAACGAATTGGTTCACAGATTTTGATCATATTAGCCTGACTGAATTAGGTTGAGTTTCCTGCAGTTTCTTTCTACTTCTAAAGTTGTTTTTTTTTTTTTTTCATGCCTTTAGCCTACTCAGTATATTTAGTTTCTGACTCATTTCTTTAGAGCTCTGAACTATTTTTTGACTCACTGGGAATCATTTATTCTGTTTTGGTTTCACCAGGACAGGTTTTCAGATTTCAGCTCTTAAATGTCATCATTAATGTCTCAAAGTTTGTTTACAAATGACTTTTTGTCTCAGATGGAGGAACACTGATGTCAGATGGTGCCTCTCCAATAAAAGCTGTTCCAAAGTTTCCATGTCCTAAGATATTCTCTGTCTCTGCAACCTTTCCATAACTTGTTAATTAATGAATTTTTCCCACAGTGCACTGGTGGTTGACTCTTTCCCCTAAGGAAAGAGGTTGCCCCTAAGCTTTCTTCGAATAAATGTAATAACATCAACTATTAGTATATAAAAATAGCAGGAATGCTAAGTGTACTGTCTGCTAAAATTAAAGCAAGAATGAAATTGATCAAAATGATATCGTTACTGAATTGGGGACTCTACTTATTTGCCTTATGGTCCTCAGAATCTAGGATGTACTTGGCTGACATTTCCAGCTTGTTCCCTGAAAACATAAAGGCAGAATATGAATTTTTCCTCAATTTATGCAATGGAAGAACTTGGAATACTTTTAAGAAAACATGCCAATATTATAATTATCATTATGAACTAAATGATAAAAATATATCTGTATTATTAAAAACAACCACTACAAAAATTGATTACTGGCTCCCAGTGCCATTTATATGCCCTGATGTATCCAAACCATCTGCACAGAGTTGGCATGAAGGATAGGTTTACAGAAAACCCATATCCTTCTGGAGCTGCAGCTGAAGGCAAGGTGAGGTATCTATCAACACGTAAATTAACACTGAATATTTAGAATTAGGCAGCTGAATCCCAGCCTGTGTGTCCACAGTACACTGCAGTGTTTTCTCTAAGCCACACATGCCCACGTCCCATGGGCGCTATTGCAGCATGACACTGAGGATGTTTATCCATTGCATGAGGAAGCATACGGGCAAAATTCAGTGCTGTGCAGCACATGGTGCATTGGGATAGTGTTGAAAAAAGACTGAATGGGATGGAGGGAATGTATCCCATTCCATGGAGCAAACTCTCCACAGCACCACAGCTGACTTGGAGAGCAGTCGACGTAGTGTCAGAGACTGAGACATTTATGACTTAAACATTTTCATGAAGGACTTTTGTTGATTACAATAAGAACTGTATTATAAAGGCTGCAGAAAAGGCTACCCCACTCTGACTGAGGCCTTGGACCGCTCTCTGATGAAGATAAGATAAAGTATCAATTCAGGGCTGGGGACATTCACAGAGCACAAGCCCAACACCTTCAGGATGGAGACCACAGCCCCCAGGCTATCAGCTGCCAGGCCAAGCACAGACCCTCACACCAAAGGGTGGCGGGAGGAGACGTTTTGAGTGTAGCGCCCATCTCCGCTGTGCAGAAAAGCTGGGTTGAGGGGCCCCTTCACCCGGGGAGAGGCTGCATGCACATGAAGGACAGACGGGATGCCATGGCCCATCAAAGGCCCCCCTAAAGGGGTCCCCAGACCCTGCACCAGAGATGATGCAACGGACCCACAGTGTTGCAAGGGACAGTGTCAAACCTGCCCCCCTTAGGGGAGGCACCTGGGCTTTCCCAGCTGCCCAAAATGTATATTAATCCACTGAATTCTACACTCTGCGGCGTGGTGTGCCAGCAGCGAGGTACCCTCACCACCCAGCAGACCAGATGGCGGGGAGCAACGAGACATCGTTGGGACCCCCAGAAGGGTGATGGGCTCCCACCTAACCCCTGTCACTCTCCCTATCCCCCCACCCACCACACACACTTCTTCCTCTATTTCTTTTTCTTTTCTCTCTCTTTCTCTTTGCCTGTCTTACTATTAAATAAAATATATCAATTTTTTGGCACCGAGATCTAACCTTGTTTGGCTTTAATCATGTTTTTTGGGCATATTTTGAACCTTTAAAGTTCCTTCCATTTTGTACACAGAGACCTAGCTTTCAGTGCTCCTCTGGGTTTAAACTGGATCGTAACACGTGTCATGGCACACATTGCACTGCACGTCATCCTGGGCTGGGCTTCAGGGGCAGAGGCTGGGTCAGAGCAGCCTGACAGTGGAAATGCAGCCTGAGTGACAGGGAGGGGGCCACCCCAGGGACACTCAGTCAAGGCACCTCAGTTTAGGTGTCTACATTGTGTCACATCCACGAGTGGTTTGGTTTTCCAGCAGGTAGGACCTTGGTCTAGGAGATGCCAGGTAGGATCTAAGGCACCTGTACTGCTGAGACTTAAAAACAGGGTTATAAAAATGGGATTCAAGACATACAGGATATATTTATCCTTTGGGATGGCAGCTGCAGAACAGTCAGGAAAACTGTAGGAAACCTGGTGCCTACCTCTTGGTGTGATGAATAGTCTCCAGGCTCCATATAATAGAGCTCTCTTGAGTATCATGGGAATTTAGACCAACAATTCACATGTATGTAGGTACATTTTGATGTCTTAATCTGAAGTTAAACCTCTCTAGAGGACTTTATTTTTTAAATTAATACCCACCAGCAAATTTCACTCTAATAAACTTTTTAAAAGTTTAATTAAAATGGGAAATTAATTACTTGCAGAATTGTTAATAGTTTGAAAGTATGTATAAATTGAAAAAGGTAATGAAGTTGCATCCCTAGGAGAAACAGCTAAGCAAGAATTCCTGTCATATCTATGATTATTTCACTCATTATTTCCTCTTATCCTGAATAGGAGTTGGGCACTGAGATGCTGAACAAAAAAACTACTTTGGCCAAAAATTTTGAAAAATTTCAATTCAGAAAGCATCAAAATAATATCAACTGTCAAAGAACAGCAGTTTGATCTTCTTCTGATTCTAATTTGGTTTAGTTTCTGATCTGTATATATTTGTCTTCGAAATTACAGTTTTTTGTATTTCTTTGAGTTGAGAACCATGATATGTTGAAATTCATCCCTTACATAGACACAAAATGGGCATTGTTATCAGCTGCTATGGGGTATCCAGGTGTCCAGAACAGGATTATTTGGACAGCTGATATTTTCCCAGATGGAAGTAGAAAATTTAGAGCTGCAAGAAGTACACAGTGATTCACTGAGTTTGGATGGGATGTCTCTGTTTTGTGAGTCAGTCACTTACAGCAAATAAGCAATTAGGATGTGTATTTAAAGTAGGCCACCTTTTGATAAATATTACATCCATGACATGCAAAATATAAAAAGTAGGACTATTTAAGCAAGCATGAAATAATCCTTTTTAATACCAAAATAACGAGAAAGAATTTAAAAAGCCAGGATCTTAATGTCCTTCAAAAGGATGCAGCTTGCTTTGAAACTAGGCTGCCAAATGACACATAAAATATACTTTAACAAATTTATGTGTCTTGTCCCAAAATAAACACAAGTGCATATTGGGTGGATGGAGTAATGTGAAAACCTTGAAAACTTGAGTTAAAAGGTCTCATTAAAATCCTTCTTTCAAACTCTAGTTATTACGTAAAAGCAGTTACAACTGTTCCTGGGATTTATAACAATAATAGCAAAAAATCATTTATTGATAATAATTTTCTGTTCAGTACCAGATCTTGTTTTTTTAAGAAGTGGAAGGGACATCTCATTCCGCATTTCTTCAGGCTTTCCCATTTTATCTGTTTCCAGCTTCCCATACAGTCTGATTTCAAACCAGTAATATTTGACTGAGTCAAAGTTAAGATGGCAGAATAGGCATAAGTGTTTGATATAAATCCTAACCAAAGGAAATATGAAGTTTAACTGACTAAAAAGAAGCTGAGTAGCATCATTAACGTGGTACAAAAGATTGCTGTTATCAAAGCAACATGATTTTAAGAATTAAATTAGAAGTTTGTTTGGTAAAATTAATAATCAATAAGATCCATTTCAGCCTAGTAATTCTTAATATTTTAATTCATAGACCTGTAAAACAAGTGTGTTACAGAGCTTAAGCATCACATTAAGAATTGACGAATATTTTTTTAAACACGTAAATGGGAATTAATTAATATAATGTAGCCAGATCCTGCAGGGAGTAATCCTGGACCTTCTGGCATCTAATGTTCCTATTATAGGCCTGGAGAAAAATTAAGATGTGTGAATAAATTCCAAAGACAGTATGAAGATAGACAAACTGTGAAATATAAGCAAAAATAGACCAAAGTTTTGGAACATCCTGGGTGATTCAGCAAGTTGGACATAAACTATAGAAGTGTTTGAATATAACCAAATGTGAAACTGTATGTTTAGAAACAGAATAGGAAGGCTGTTTTTGAGGAATAGAAATCTCTATTCAATCAGTGGCTCCTGAAAAGGACTTACAATAATTCAAATCTGAGCATAAGTTTTTGGGCAATTGTACATTCAAGAGGCTCTACAGAAACTAAGGCAGATTGAAGCAGAGTAAACAGTCACCTTCTCTGTGTGTTTGGCTTTGGTATAGCTGCTGCTGTTAGGTTAATTCTGTATAAAATAACACAGAGAATGATAAATTGATGATCATTCAGACAAAAACCATCAAGAGTGTAACAGATCAATGTACTCAGCTCATCCAAATAAAGAGCAACTTGTGTGACTCATTCATTGTCTGATTACTTAACAGAGAGTAAAAGATACAAAGGGACATGCAAAGGGAGATCATTTAATTTAACTTCCCATATCTACCATGTAAATATCTTTATCTAATATTGCCACAAAGGGATCTCCATAGCTTAAAAGACGAGTGAACACAAGGGACTCTCTGCAACCTGTGGCAGAAGATTTTCACAGCAGTCTCTGTCTAGCACAAGCTAAGTAAGCAGCTGTACTAGCTTCTGCTTGACAGGGGTGACACTTTAGCAGAGGAGAAAACTCTCTTGCCAACTGTGCATTTATACACAGAATTCAAACCTATCTTATATAGAATGTATTTGTTTCAGTTATAGGAAACTGAATTATTAAATTGATGCCTAAAGATTTTTTAGCTTTTTACACATTTTTCATATATTTGTAACCTTGTAGATTTTTAATACAAATTTGCATAGCTCCTAGTATTTTTCCGGCCCTGTCTCACAGTTTAACAAACTCTTACTAATACATTCTTGAAATTCTGTTTAGTCTTATTCTCCAGAAGAGAACTCTTGAAGAGAATATCTTATTTTCTATCAGAACTTAAGAGACACAAAAGGAAATAGGCTAAAGAAGCCCCTGGACTGACTCCAAAGGGGTTGGCAAAGGGGTGGGTTACTGGGGTAACTGGTTTCCTATTGGATACACCAGCTAGATAGACTCATTAATTAACCTTATAAAAATTATAGAAATCCTGTATCACGCATCCACAGTGCCATATTTTGTGCACCTGAAAGCTTTCATTAAAGAATTGCTTTTTTATCTTACCACTTTAACTCTGTTGCAAGGTTTTTTCCTTTTTTTATTAGGTAATTAAATAATGACAATGTTAATCATCACAGGGGTTTATAGGAAACCAGAACTTAAACATTGTACATACAAATATATATATAGCATTTGCATACATATATGTTTATTCCCACTGCAAAGTTATTGGTGTTGTATTGGTGCTATGCTGACACATAAGACTACAGTATGGTCTGAAAAAAAGAGAACCTTTTTGTTTGTTTGTTTTCATGGTCCTTGCTCTGACTGGAGTGATTGTCTTCAAAAAATATTCAAACACAATGATCCCGAAACTAAATGAATCTCTAAACAGCTGTTCTTAGGACAATATTGTGCCTACATAAAGATATGTTGACACTGTAAAAGGTATGTCTGATGTCTGGAGAAGGTACTTAATTTCAGGCAATAAAATTACCACAATATTGAATTTATGACTTTGTTTTTATATTCTAATCCTGTTAAAGGTAAGGGAAATCAAAGTCTTTTATTCCTCCTGGACATCCAGGAATCAGTTTTAGGTGCAGCAACTCACAGACATTATTATCTTGTAAGTCTGTTGGGCTGTCTTCAAAGAGAAAGTTTTATTGAACATAAGTCATTCTCAGGAGATGGTGCCACTACCTATGGCCTTTCACTTGCATACATACATGTTGGTAGCTTCAAGGAAAAGACTGAAAAAACAAATAGCCACCATCTCAGTCTTCAAGCCCACACTCAAAGGTGACATATTCTGACACAGATAATCATGTTGGCTTTCATTTATTGCATTTATCCTGTTCTTATTTAACATTTTTTGTTCTCCAGAATTTTCAATCGCTATTTCATAAGAACATGTTTTTTTATTTTAAAAAAGTATTAAACGCAGCTTAACATAGGCTGAGAGTGTGCCAACAATTAGTTTAATAAAACAGGCCAAACTTCATGTTTGACTTGCAGAGGAAATGAATTTTTGCAGCAGATTATTTTATGCAAGTCAGCAGCAGGTTTTACCTGACCTAATTTGTTCTAGTTGAGGACCAATTTTCTCCTGTGTGAGAAGGATGGAAGAACGTTCATAGAGAACACTGGCTACCAGGTTTCAAATTAGAGCAACATTCAGCCAGGCATGACTTTTGGTACAAATGTGTTCTGGTTCGAAGGAGAAAGGACTTTCTGAATCTCAGAGGAAGAGGCTGAATAACTCTATCAAATGAAGGAGTTTTTCAAAATGCTATTGTTCTGTTTAAAGTTGGTTTTGTGCCTCCCTCATCTACCCTTATACTGCATACTTGTGGCAGATAATGAGGGACTCGGAATAAATGTGGCCTGACTCATACAGACAGAATCAAGTAAATCAGGATTTATGGCTGACGTGCAGTCCTTACCTGATCTCACTATACATTAGCACTGCAAATGTCTCCATTAGCTGGATAACCATCATAAAAATAATTATGTGGACATTACATGGGTGATTAAAGATGGAGCTTAAGTTTTAATTCGGAAATTTCTTGACTTTGTAGGTTTAAAGGTGACTTGCAGCTGACTTGACAGAGAACCTAGTTAGCTAGACATGTAATGTACAATGTCATCTTGTGTTCAGGGTTAGTTTGAAAGTTTTGGGATATAGCTGCTGTGATTCTGCTGGTTCTCAGTCAGGTCCAATGAGCTACTTGAATTTTTAGCCTAATCTTCACAGCAATTCACAGTGATGAAGATCCACAGCTACCATAATTACCAAGAGATGTCTTTTCCTGGGCCAGTAAAAATCACAAGACACAGGTTGCTAGAGACTGAGTCCAAAGTGAAACTTTCTCATAAGTGATATTACAGGAGAAACTGGAAGAGGTTAGATGAATCTAGTGTGTGATCACATTCAGGAAGAAAATCTTCCACTAAGATAAAACTGCCTTGTAATAGACACTAGAACAGATAGACAATTCATTTCTACATGGTGAAATATCCCAGTGTTCTTGTTTTTGGCAAAAGAGTGGGTAAGAATATACATAACATTTTCAAAGTCTTGAGAAAATGCCTTATGTTCCAGACTAATGAAGCTTAATCTCTTAACCGGTGAGAAATAAGAGCAAGGTGACTTGATTATGATGCATAACAGTTGCTGATGTTAGCATCATGTTGGGATGCTAAGAAGATGATCTCAGAAGTAAAATATTTTATCTGTAGGGTGGCTTAGTGTAACAGTAGAACACAAAGGAGTGAATTTCTCAGTCTGGCCTATGTGCTGGCAGCTGGGCCATGCTGTTTTGTAGGAGGGAAACCATCGGGTTTTAAATGTATTTATTCTGGAAACTTGGAACTGGAAGTAAGAATTTGTGATTTGGCTGATCAACCTGCAGAACAAGAGAACAGCTGTACAATGAGCTACAGATGTCTTCAACTCACAAAATCAGGTACAATTTAAGTGATGTATGAGGGAATTCAGTGAAATCTGTAAGCTCTGTTAAAAAGAAGTTAGATGAGCTATTATGAAGACTTTTTGTCCTAAACTATGCTGTATTGCCATTTGGAACAAAAGTCACTGAGTGGTAAAGAAGGAATCAGAAAAGTAAGGGTTGTGGTGAAGTGACTTGGAAACATATTGGCTGTGTTTTCTTATTTCAAGATAATAATTCTTAAAATTTAGAGGATATGAAAAAAAATGCATACATAATCCCTACTGATAGGCTTTTTTGAAACAGTAATTATATAGACTGTCTTTGTTGAAAGGTGTAATATACAGATTTTTTAAATATATATAAGTATTTTCCAGTTGGAAGCTCAAGAACATAACGACATTCCAGGACATTGAAAACAGTTAGATCATTCTTTTTTCAAAGTTATCTTACATGTTCATTAAGCTTTTCTCCGGCTGGAACAATCCTTACAGATGACATAAACCAACAGATTTAAATGTTCACATTGAAGATAAATTGAGATTATTACTTTCACACTTCAATTTGCAGTCCTGCTTTCAGCTAAATCTTTTCTGTAATGCTACAAAACAAAAATGGATATATTCTGTTCCTTCCCCGTTTCTTTGTGATAGTTATAAAATTGCGAAGCTAATCAACCCATCAGAGAAAAAATCAGTTCAAACTGCTATAGAACATTTTCCTTGCTTCTTATCACTCTCCTGCTTTCAGAAACTCTGTTTCTAGTTTCTATGGGATTCACATAATTTCCTAACATTTTATGCAAAACTTGGTAGAATGTGCAGGTGCACATAATGCCAGCAATACACAAATAAGTAGGAATAACAATGATAGCTTAAACTATCTGTTATTAAACTATCCCTACTATGTGGTGTTAACATATTGAGCCTTTTAAAGTTAATAGGAAAATTTCAATGGGAAATAATCAGAGTTTAAAATGGTAATTATAATGGCTTTATTATGGATTTAATTTAATAAAATATAGAGGCAAGATATACCTGGAAATGTGGAAAACCAATATTGCTTTAATAAAAGAACTACTTGTGAAACTCAGAGACCGTAACAGAGATCAGCAATATTTAGGCAGTCAGGCATAAAAACAATAATTAAGCATTTCAAGACTTTTCAGACAGATATGGAAAAAGCAAGTTCAGAAGTTACCATAAAATTAAAATATTGTAAACTTTTCAAAATTAGTTATTTTGAAAAAAAACACTTCAGTGGAAGTTAAGGTTAATCCATGCTTTTGGCATGGATTTTTGTTCTAATTTTTTCATATTATTTCACAATGTGCAAATATCAGTAGAGCAAAATGATGTATCGTCATATATCTTATTTTGAGATGGAATTCACGTTATGCACAAAGACCAAATTGTGTTGGAAAATTGCAAGGATACTAGCTGTGAAAACATGATAAGTCTGAAGTGATGTGATGTCATTTTGCCCTACTAATGTTGATGTACCATTGAAATTCTGGAAAATAGATAAAGCTATATGACAAAAATTGTTGGGGAAGCTGG
>VYZT01042396.1:2981-28167 GCA_013400735.1 Pomatostomus ruficeps
AGTTTACCCGTGACATTTCTTCTGTTGAAAAAGCCTCTTTCAGAGCTGTTTTTCCTAAGAGCAATACTGCATGGGGTAGCCCACACACAGAAATCAATAAGTAAAAGTCCCTGCTTCATTATTTTGCCTTATTTCTTGTCCTGATTGAGTGAGAAGGGCAAAGGGCAGGGAGCCTGACAGCACACGATTATGGGCAGGCCCCAGCCAGCAGCACTGAGGAAGCTGCTTAGAGGATGTTGCTAAAGAATGAATATTTATAATTTCTTATCCTGTAACCTATTTCAAAGCCTAAAACCTACAGCACAATAATGCTCAGTGCTTGGCAAAACCCACAAAGCCATAAAAATCATTTATTCTGTGAAGGGGGGGCTTGTGTGAAGGTAATTGAAGGGAGATTTTGACCACGTCTGAAACTGACTCTGATTTAACTCTAAATCTGAGGGCTAAACTATATCTGCAGCTGTCCCTGTAGTCATGAACCAACAAATCTGGGTTGGTGTAGCTAAGAATAAAATCTATCCCATGATGGGAAGTTTGGAAAGTAGATTCATTTCCTGGGAGAAAAACATGTAGAAAATTGCCTTTATGTTTCCATCAACACTTTATTTAATTTTAGTTAAGAATATTTTAATTTAGAATAAAAATTTCTTAAAAACTGAAGATACATTTTATTTGAAGCATTTCCCTTTTTTTAAAGTCACAAATTCTTAGATGACAAGGATGTCTTTGTGGTAAAATGTTCTGTTTCATCCCTAGAGCCACTAGTCATTGAAATGCAGCAGAGCAAAATTGATTCTGCCTTTTTCCAGGTGTCTCTAGTCTCAGTTCTCAAGAACATAATCCAGAAAGATATTCAAAGAATTCTATTCAGAAAAAAAGCAAGTTTCTCACATGGGAATTTTGTATCTAAAGGAGAAGTACAAAATCATCATGGATGAGTTGCTGTCTGCAAATTACTCTTTTCTGCACCTCTGAAATGAGCCTATCGTGACTGAGACATGTTTAGGTTTTAGCAGTGTTCACCTCTGCAGAATTACAGGTGTGTCAGCATGGACACATCTGTGCAGCCAAGCAGCTGCTCCAGGCAGAGAAGGCAAAATCCAAATGTCCTTCCACCTGACTTCCTTCCACGGCTTGCTCCACTCCAAGTTTTGAAGGACTTGCAGGGAGGTACTTGTGGATCATCCTCTCAAACACCAAGATCTCTCCTTCAACTCTGAGGTCAGAACCACAACATCTATGGCCTTTTTGGACTTCCTGCTAAGGTGCTTTACAGAATTCCTCTTTCCTAGGTACAAAAATTATGGGATTGCTCCTTGTCAACTCAGTGGTAGCACTGCAAAAAAGGTCAATAAGCCAGTCAGGCTTTGTTTACACAACTCACCTCCCGTCCTTTCTCTCTTTAAATTGTTAATCCACTTTCGGTGTCCTAGAGTCTTTGACATAAATCTTGCCCCTGGGGTCGGCTACTTTGTGCTTCTGGGTGCAATGAAAGTGATGGATTGGAGTTGAATTCTTGAAATTTAGCAGAGAAGACTTGGGGATATGCCTTCTCTGAGCATCTATATATACATTCAGAATGACACCATACATTTGAATCTTGGCAGCCTGGAGTTTTGCACCTTGCCTTGTGCCTGGAGAATATCTTCTACCTGACCTTCATCCTGGAAAGAAGGGGGAATGCAGTGACTAGCAAATTTAAAACTGGTAGTACTTTGTTTTCTCCCCTTTTTCAAATGAATCAGCTTTTACCACTGCAGTGTTTGCATGTCTGCGTGTGTGTGTGTGTTGGTGTGTGTGAATATGTGTGTAATTGAAGACTGGTTCCAAAAACATAGACAAATACTAGAGCTACACAGGGGGAGAGAGCAACATGGCAATATGGCTTCTAAAATTATTTTAACCCATCCAAACTCAATTTGTGCATTTGTATCTGGCAGATGGGACAAAACAACATAACCTATCCTCACAGCCTGTCTGGACACTCATAAGATGCAAACCCTGGGTAAAGAAAAAACAAAAACCCACAACAAAAAAAGCCCCAAACCAAACAGCCTATTTTCAGAAATAAAAACAGCTGCAAGATTAATATTCTTTCTCTTCCTCCTTCTCTTGCCACACTGCATGCCATTGCATGCTGTCCTGGCTCTGTTCCTCACCACCCACAAACCAAGAGATTGAATTCATTGGCTTTGGTATGCCCATGAATCTGTATGAGTTATCAGGCAGCTCCAGCTACCCCTTCTGCACTATTTTTCACTGGAGTTTTGACTTGCTAGAGCAACAGTAAATCTTTAGTTCATTTCTTTCCACATCCCTTCGTTGCTTGCAGGGTCAGACAGAGGGAACCTCCAGCCCCACCAAACAGAAACTACTCTCAAAATGACAAATGCTGAAGGCATGAACATCCCCACACACCCGGGTGTTATATTATAGTGGTAACTGGATCTGCCAGGATACCAATAAGACAATGCAGACTTCTGGCTTGTTCATTCAGGTGGAAAAAAAAAACCAAAACCAGATAGTTCTAACAAAAAGACATCTTTATTGATCTGGGGATATTCTTGACAGTAATTAAGTGTGAAATACCTCAGATTCCTATGATAAAGTCTGTTAAATTTTTTTCAGTAGCAGGAAGGCATATCCCTCCCTGCATTTTAGGCACCAGCAATTCCAGAACAACCAGGAGGTATTTATGTGTGTGTAAAAGATCTCCCAATATATTATAGGGAGTGACGTTTCAAACACTAAACGGCTTATATCCAAAGTAAACTGAAAATTACTCAAAACTAGACTGTCTTTTCAGATCTGCCCCAGTTCTCACAGCACTGGGTCCATCCTACCCAAGCCAGGGCATCTCCACTCAGTTTCATTTCTGTTCTGCACTGTCCCAAGGTATTCATGAAAACGACATTTACTCACGGGTATACTTCTCTAAATCAAGTATCTATGATACCTCCAGTCAACGTTCCAGTCAAAAAGAAATTATCTGTGCCTTCACTCACCTAAAGAAATGCAGAGAGCCACACATCTTTACTGCACAAATCGCAGGTAACAACTGCCTACACATTTTTAGCACAGCTCTCCATGCTGTGTCAATGGTAACTGTGCTGCTTGACAGAGAACTTATAAATCTTCTTAGGGAGTGAAAATGCTGCACCAGGCCACTTAAAGGATATGCAGGAAGTCATTCAAGCACAACTGCTGGTTATATACATGCACTAGAGGAAAGTCCTTGCATATAGGTGCTCTCATTTATTCTCAAGACTGGGTGTGACCTCCTTTAGAGGTTGAAAGAGCTTTCCCTTCAACATGGACTTAAACAGAGAGCAAACACCCCCAGCAGAGTACAGCTGTACTTCAAGGTAGCAGAACTATGGCAAGCAGCAAACTATCCTAGGTGTGAAATATTTCAGCACCAAAAAAAAATGAGATCATATAAGATCCAGGCTTATCCTATTCTTTGTATTGCAAAGACTGGCTGCTAAATCTCTATTTTTCTTTGCCATAGGAACACTTTTCCAAACAAAAATGGTCAAGAAGGAAAACTGTTCCTGTCTCTGGAGACATTCTTCTTCCTAGAATCTAACAGACAGAGAAAAGAACTGCTATGAAAAGACCTGAAGAGTTCAAGGAAAAGAGCAGCCAATAGTAGTACCAGAAGTATATCCTAAATTTTCAATGCTCTCTAGAAGAGCCAGAAAACAAATTTCTGCCTACAATCTCCTTCTTTGGCAACAAAGGTCAAAGAAAGTCTTACCTGGTACTGTCCATATATCTTTATTTGATTTCATTCCTGGTGCTCAAGGTATACATCTTGCAAAACATATTTTAGGAGGAAGTGATGGTTAAACTCCTCAGATTGTTTTGTCTTAGGAACCTGCACCAAGAGGGCATAAGACGGCATGAAGACCAGAGAAACCCATTGTGTCTCTTCTAAATAGTTCAGTTGTGGGTTAGTTTTGTTTGATTTTGGGTTTGGGGGTTTTGGGTTTTTTTTTTAATTAACGTCTAGAAATATCTTCCTAGATCTCAGAAGTTTTACTATGTAAATTATCTGTGTGCTCACAAATTTGGGTTGTGTTTTAGCAGGTATCAGCAGAGACCAGCCCTATGGTAGTAGAGTGCACTTAGATCAACTTAAACTTCTGCTAAACTTCACCATAAGAAGAAAAAGACAAAACTCCACTCCAAAGGAGATTAATTGGCTGTAAAATGAGTGGGTTTGGATAATTAAGAAAATGGGGATTTTGTTTTGATTAATCTTTAATTAGATGAGAGACAAATATTGCATCACATGCTGTTAGGGCTTAACACCAGACAATCAGCAATAAAAAGTTCAATGTTATTTATATTTGTTTTCTCTCCCTCTCATTCCAAAATGTGTTCTAGTCTTTACACTCATTAAATAGTCACTTACAGAACTGGTTTTTATTTATTAAAATGAAAAGGAAATTTCTCCCTTTATTCTTTATACAAAATCCTACTAAAATTTTAGGATATGTTCAACTCAGTATTATTGGGTATCCTTCAACGTCATCAAATCATCACTGCGTTGATCGTCAAGTTGGCTTATTGTTCCTGTAACATGAGAGAAAAGAGGTATTTGCCATCTTTATTCATGAGATGCAGGATGCATTCTCTGCTGCCACTGTGGCAGCCTATTTTAAATGTGAAATACCTAAGATTTGTATAAAATTAACCATTTTGCCATAAGATGCAGAGCCCAGAGCTAGTCAAAGCTCTGTATAGTGCCCCAAAATCAAATGGTAAATTCCACTCAGGCAAAATTCCCTGTGTGGAAATAAAATTATTTCACATTTATCTCCCAAGGCATGTATTTTACAGGGAAATAAAACAAAGATGATAAAACAGCTTCCCCTGGACTGATGCCAGCAGTCTGGCAGAGAATCTCTTGGTGTGTTTTGGAAATGGATAGGAAATCTTTAACATTATTAGAGAAAAAATTTATTACCCAGAAAATTTCCAGAGAGAAGGTTAGTAGAAACAGCTTGGAAAACATTTTCTTGGGTGTTATAGAGGATGTCTTCACTATAGTCACTGAAATAAGAAAAAGGATGCTGTTTAGACTTGATTTTATTAAGAAATACGGCATTTCAGAACCTTGTTGTAGAAAACAATCTTGGATTGTGAAGTAAAAGATTATTTCTGTCCAAGTAAAATAAAAATTAAAAACATAGGTTTACAGCTAAGACTTTTGTGAATAACCAAGTGTTCACAAGTCAAAGAAACTTCATAGCAAAATCAAACAGATGAAGGCACATAAAAACCCTTGAAAGTGGTCTTTCTAGATATCAAAGGACCTAAGACATTCCAGAGTCTGTATTCCTCAATGAATGAAAACCTTGGACAAAGAGCTGCCTAATGCACTTGAATATTTAGGAAAAAAAGTCTGAGAATAAGAAGGATATTAAAAATAAGAAGATAATAAAAAAAGTGCACAGACATCTATATACTGGATGCCAAGTCAGACAAAGTTTGCTATGGTAATAACCAAAAACAATCAAGAAGAATTCAGCTTTGTGAAAAAGGGCAAGTGGAAAATTTGTCCAGCCATATAAATAAATTATTACAGAACAGGGACACAAGAATACTAAAAAGGTAAGGCACAATATAATGTTGGTGTAATCCAAAGCTAAATATACTTTGGTTAGCTTCCAAGACTGATGATGTAGAAAACTAATGCAAAATGAAACTAGATAATGAGAGAATGCATATTTAAAACTAGAAATTGTCACAACTGCAGAGGAAAAAAAGCATACAGACCATAGGGCCGGTAGTGAGATAATTTTCTCAGACTTGGTACTGAATTTGTAGATCCCACAGCAAGTATTTTAGCAAATCCTTCTTGATAATGAAGGTAGAAAATGAGGTATCTATATTTAGGAAAGTGATGTGAGCAATTTCAGTCTAAACTCCAACATAGCAAGCTGGAGAAGAGACTTGGAAGGAAGGAATAACTGAAAACTTAGAGGAAGCCAAGAGGAAATGCAACATATTTTGCTGAGGAGACTTCTTAAGAGATTGACTTGAAAGCCTTCTTTGATGGCCTCTGGCCAAATTAAGTGACGTGTATCTCATTTATCTGGATTTCAGTAAATGTTTAATGTTCTTCTGTAAATATGTAAACATTCATTAAACAGGAAAGTGTCAAGATTAATAAAGGAACCATAAGGAATACATTCTGAGTATCACAGTATGTGATTTGTTTGTTCTTCATTTATGTTATAGTCTGTTAAAAGAGTGAGTAAGAGAGGTATAACGCCTGGGAAGGGTTTGTCCCTTCTCTTGGAGGCAAATAGATATGTCTGAAGGTCAGCAGCTTTGAGAGACTGCTGTGAGTGACAGGCCAAGGAACGAGAGACAAAATAGACAGGGCTGGGAGCTGGAGCTCAGGCTAAGAAACTCAAACATTCCTGTAAGGACAGGCAGGTGTCAGAGGGGACAGAAAGTTCCCAGTCAGCCAGAGATGACTGAGCAATTTGGTGCAACTCAGGAGTCATTGAGCTAACAGGGTAAACGCAAAAGGAAAGAGCTTTCCACAAGGGCCAAGTGGGCACCAGGTAAATATCAGGTAGCACTTTTATAATAATGTCCCTTGCCTAGGTACATTGCATTTTCTCTGTTTTGGGAGTTAATTATTCATATTCGAATTAAAGCTGATTGTTTGAGTTAAAAAATTTTGAGGCAGTTTACAACAAGTAGGTCTTGCCTAACTGATTTCAAAGCTGTAGCTGACTCAAACTCTTGTCAAGTCAGGGAAGAGAATAGCATAAAAAGTAAATAAAAATGGGTAGGGCTGAAGGGAGGGGTGTTTGACAGAAAAGACGCAACCAGTGCAGTTCATCAGGAGTCATTAATTACATTAGTAACTATAAAACACTACAGTCCATGCTCATGAAATCCATCCCTGGCACAACTGAAACTATGACCAAGGCAGGGAAGGTTGAAATATCATACATAGAGAAAGATGTAATTAAAGGAGTAGAAAATATAAAGTAATGAAATAGTATAAACCTAACTAGCAATATCAGTTTTGAACACATAGGAAACACCACATTAAGTTAGAAGCTCTTCATGTTGAAACAGCAAAGATAAGGTGATTTTAAACTCAAGGTTAACTCAGTAACCCACGTGATGTGACCAGAGCAATGTAAAAGTGACTCCATGGTGTTCTAAAAGAGTGGTTTCTAGCAGAACAGTAAAGCTGCTGATATCTCTCTCATTGTACAAGACATTCCTAAACACTTGCCAACCATAGAAAGAACTTGTCTGATCCTCTGTGTTTAACAATCATAGAATCATAGAGTGTCTTGGGCTGGAAAGGACCTAAAAGACCATCTAGTTCTAACCCCCTGCCATGGGCAGGACCATCTCCTACTGGACCAGGTTGCTCAATGCCCCATCCAGCCTGACCTTGCAAAGAAAATATGAGGTCAAACAACAAGAGATAAGGAGAAAGAATAAAGGTCTGTGCTTCTATACTTTGTGAGAAGAATCAAAGCAAGCATGGCAAATTGAATCCTGAGAGGGCAAGTTACTCCTTTCTAGAAATACATGAGCCAAGTAAATGATAAGCATTACAAAAAAAATTAACAAAGGGATAAGCAGAAGTCAGAAGTGAGAGTTATGGCCAGAGTGTTCCCACTAACACATTTATGGAAACCAGAAGGTTTCTAAGAGTGCTAAAAATATAACTTATCTTCTCTTAAATTGTTTCAACATCTTCCCTGTCTTACTGTAGGAGATAACATGCAATTATGCGGCAGGTGCTAAATTGTATCTACACACAAGTCTGAGGAATGCAAAAGTGTCTTGGCTTGGTAGTATAATTTTTCAAAATATCAGCAATATTGAAGAAAAACAGTAAACAAAAAGACTCCAAATGAAAATGATGATTTGGAGAAGAAATACAGTTAAATTTTCATACCTCTCTTTTATTAGGTGTTTTCCCAAGTGTTTTTGCTTTAATGAGAACATTATCTATGACCAAGTCTATAAGGTATCAGATGTAATATCAAGTGCAGTTGTAAAATCCTGTAGTTTGCCACATATTTCATTCTCAGGTTCTTGATCAGCAGAACATTCCCATGTTCATGTCCTCCAAGGGCAAGACACATTCCTCAGCTGGGTTTTGGTTGGAAATTGGAAGTATATTTGAAAAAAAAAAAAACCCTATGAAAAATCAGCGCTTTTACTGTATGCATGAGAGGATGAGGAAGAGAATTTACCACATGACGCAGACGGTTGTCAAGCTGCTTAATCGGCTACTGCAAAGCCCTGAGGTATTATGAAGTAGGAACTATAAGAAAAATTGTCCCAAATGGCCAGGGCTGCTATTTCATGCTGAAATAAGAGATTAGCTATTATCTTGAGCACATCTACATTTCATTGCACTTTAAAATATGCTTTTTAAATTCCACATACAGCATCGTGGCCTAACAATATTCAATTAAAAAAAATGGCATGTTATCATCTTTGGACTGTCAAACCTGAATCTGCAGCATCAAACAGTACCACAAGCTTCACCTAAATTATGAATTGTAAAACAAACCATGATTGATTCCCTAATTTCCATTTTAATGGCACTACAAATGGTAATATATACACCCTTTTTGGCATTATATCTCATTTTGGCACCACAGAGACTGATAAATAGCATTTTATGTCCATTAGCAAGGACATAGATTGTTTACAATTTACTTATTCCTGACAGTTTTGATTTACATGTACTGGATTGAGAATAAATTTATCTTAAACCTAGTATTTGTTTCCTACAGGAGTTTCATCTCCAGAGCTGTACTTGGATCACAAAAGTAAATAACAAAGACAAAAAATGTAGAAGTCAACTTTAGGGCCCCAATCCTGTTGTTTGCTGTAGCAGAAACAACACCAAATCCTTCAAGAGGAGATTGATATACAAAATAGAAGAGAAAAATGATCTTTAGTTGTTAATGTTTACTTCTGAATGTCTGTTTTTACTACCTTGGGGAGCCAGACGATCCAAAAGAGATATGGGAACACAGAACAAAAGGCCAACACTTCTGAATTTTTTAATTAGTGAGACTGACTTTGATCGAAGTTTTCAAGACAGCTATTTTACGAAGTCGGTGAGTAAATTAAATATTACATAAGTCAGAGATTGTGATGGTGAAGAAAGGAGGATTCAATGGCAAGGACTCTTCCAAGGGTGTTCCTTGTCAAACAGAGAACTCAACCTAGCACAACCAACCATGCAATTCCAGGAGTTGCTTTAGTATCTCTTGTGCTCTAGGTACTAAAGGTTCATAGATTCATAGAATATACTGAGCTGGAAGGGACCCATCAGGACAATTCAGTCCAACTGCTGACCCTGCACAGAACACCCCAAGAATCTGCCTGAGAGCATTGTCCAAACATTTGAACTCTGTCAGGCTGGTGCTGTGACCACTTTCTTGGGGAGTCTGTTCCTGTGCCCAAACACCCTCTGGTGATATTTTCTAATATCCAACCTAAACGTCCCCTGACACAACTTCAGGCCATTCCCTCAGGTCCTGTCACTGGTCACCAGAGAGAAGAGATCAGTGTCTGCTGCTCCCCTTCCTCTTGTGAGGCTGCTGAAGACCACAATGAGGTCTCTGCTCAGTCTCCTCTTCTCCGGGCTGAACAGATCAAGTGACCTCAGCTGCTCCTCACATGGCTTCTCTTCAAGAGGAACCCTCATGGCCCTTGTCTGGATGTTCTCCAACCGTTTAATATCTTTCTTATATTGTGTCACCCAAAACTGCCCTGAGCACTCAAGGTGAGGCTGCCCCAATGCAGAGCAGAGCAGGACAATCCCCTCCCTTGCCTGGCTGGTGATGCTGTGCCTGATGTCCCCAGAACACACCTGGCCCTCCTGGGTGCCAGGGCACTGCTGACTCATGGTCAGCTTGCCATGGACCAGGAGCCCCCAGGTGCCTTTCCACAGTGCTGCTCTCCAGCCTCTCATTCTCCAGTCTATATACACAACAGTGGCCCTGTCCCAGGTGCCAAATTCAGCACTTGCCCTTGCAAAAAGGTTAAAGTAAGCAGCTGAGCACCAGGCTAAACATGATTATTCAGATAACAACAAAAAAATAAAATGGCAAAATGGTTTATTTTCATTTTTTCTAATCACCCCCATTACTATAAACATGCAATAGCTTAAGGACTACTCAAATGGAAGTGGAAAACTTCTAGGCTAATGCTTTTGTTTCTTTGTCCATTTTGCTTTCCTAATTTAGCCTCCCTAAAAGCTGTTCTTAGACTCGTCATGTCTCACTGAAAGACACTTCTCTGTGTGACATGATCTTCAAGGACTTAGAATTACAATGGAGAAAAGACATTCAAACATTTAGTTCTTCATGTGAGGTTTTAGTAAGTAATAAGAGTCCCTGAATCCATTAGAAAACAAATAAAGACAATTCCAGCTACAGAGCTACAGTATGAAAATCCCTTGCGTTTCTTTGACTACTGAACAAAGAAACACCTTCAGGTTTGTTGAACAGTCAGCAACACATAAGATTTTCTATATTGCTGCATGATTGAAGCTTCAGAATATCTGGAAGGAAGAAAATAACATGATAAATAAAGATAAAAACTTGCCTGTTATCTAGAACTAGTATACTATACATAGGGTGTTGCTTTGACTTTGCAGTGTTTAGTGTTTTCTTGTTAGACTTTTTTTTTCATGGCCATGACTTGTTTTTTCTTTATTATTTATGTTTTCTTAAATTGTATTTGTGTTTATGAATTCTAGTATACTGNAATAACCACTCCTGGCAGGCTGAAGTACTGCCCAGACACCTGTTAATCTTCATAACACCCACCAGGCAAGAGGGCAAATGCAGCTACTGCCATTTGACAGATGAGAAAAATTGAGTCCCAGCTTGCTGAAGACTGTGATGAGCAAGAGACAGAGTGGGCGTAGACTAAGGTCCGGAAGGTCTATGTGCCCTATCGTACCCCACAGCCAGCCCATAAAATAGATAATTAGCAGTCAGGCTGTAATAGCACCGACAGGGAGAGTTTCTGCCTGTGCTGTAACTGGACTTTCTCATATTACTTAGCTTCCGTAGCAACCCCTGCAGGACCTTTCAAAATAGACTTTGTTGAGGAAAGTGTTGAGGAGTGCCCATAGGCTGATCCAAAATTCTTTAGAGGATACACTGCCTGAAGTCTGCCTTCAGCTAATCCATCAAATCTGTTATTTTCTCATGCAAAACAAACATGTGCATTACCAGTAGGGTTGGTCAAACCTAGGCAAGTGTGACATCCAATTTTTACCTGTCTGCTCAAATCATGGTGTGTTAAAGCTGACACAACTGCATCAGTGGGCTGCCAAAGAGCACAGCTTGCCCACACTCAGGCAGCTGAACTCAGCTGCATGTTTTCAGCTATTTGTCTCAGGCAATATTGCTTTCACTCTCCTGGCTACTACCAACCTGAGACTTGCACAGCTTTGTGTGGAAGACAAGGTTGTGCTATGCCCTGGTATTACTACTAAGGCATGGCTTCAGAGACTTCACCCCACTGAGTTGTAAGAAGAGTAAATTTATTAAAAAAACAAAACTAAAGCCAAACCCAAAAATACTCCCTCCAAACTCCCAAAAACAAACGAATTATTTTCTCCTTTATAAAGGTAATCAGAGGGGAAAATTCCCAGTTTTCTGAAACAAAGGAAAATTACGAGCTCTCTGAAGGTCACTGAAGTCGGAACCCTCATCAGGGGTTGGACTAGATGATTTCCAACAGTTCCTCCCAAACCTAACTGTCCTCTGATCCTGTGAAAGAAATAAGTGTGCAGATTTACACAATGTTTTCACTGCCCTGCTCAAGTCCTTGTGAAGAACGCTTTGCCTTGCAGGCCTGACTGCCCCACTGATAGTAAGGGAGAGAAGAAAAGCAAATGAGGATAAAACAACAATGAAAAAATTTGAATGGCCTATTAATTTAGTAAACCTATACAAGTTGTCATCTTTTCTGAATCATTGGACAGAGAGGATTTGGCTCTTATTTTTATGATTGTTTTTAAAGCATCACTTGCATCTAGTGTAGGCTCCCCAACACTTGCTTTGTCTAAATCCATTACTATGGATGAGGTGCTGCTCTGTGTGTATTGTCATAAATGCATATAAAGCTTCAAGTACCAGTATGGAGCATTTGGCTTTATTGCTTTGGCTTTGCTCAGTGTTTTCTAACTACTCTGAAGTGCTGGACCTTGGCACGTTTGTCACACTTGTTTATCACTGAAATATACAACGGTAATTTAAACTTCTCTGTTTTCAGCATATTCACATTTATGGCATTTATAAAATACCCTAATCAATTGAAAATGGGATTTTATTGTTCAGCACAGACATAATTTACCTGACATGAAACACAATAATTTGTACAAGTCTGTGAGTGTCTGATTTTTTGTGATTTTATATCTTTTTTCCCTTTTTTTTTCATTTTAACATTGTAACATTGCTACTGTTAGAGAATAATGTTAGGAAGCTACGTACCAGGCAACATACTTCTCAAGTGTTACATTAGAAATAGTGTGTTTGTTTTTCAAAACATTGTATTAATCTATCTGGTCCTATCTTTAAAAACTAGCAGCAAGTATTAGCACCATGGACTGGCTGTTTTCTGTAGTATGTGACATCTCCAGATCAGAACAGCTGCTTTTTCTTGGTTTTGTTACATGCAGACTTTGAGCCTCTGTTGCGGTGGCTAGCACTGGTGTATGATCCAAGTACATCCCTTATCTCCTCTTGTTTCCATTTGAGACACTGCTCTGAACCTTTGAACACATCTTTGCACCAAATAGGTTGTCTAAAGCAAACTCCTTTGGGGACCAGTTTTGGGGAGTGGAGCCCACCACGTGTTTTCTTTCTGCACTCAACTCCCTTCCCCCCTTTGGGATGCAGCCTCCCCTATGTGGTGCTAGTGGGACAGACAGATGGATGACATCTGCAGCGAGTCAGCACGGGCACCAGCAGAGGAGGGGGGTGGCATTCCTTTCTGCTGCCCTGTGGATCGAGTAGCCACACAGAATAATAGAAACAGTATGCAATCCACATATAAAAAGAGGCAGCAACATCCAGAATCTCTTACCTACCAGTTCTGAGACTGAAAAGTGTGAAGGAGGGACATATATCCTCCAGGATATAAACAGCAAAGGTGTACATGCCAAAGGTGGTTAAATCAGCATAAACACGTTTTCTTTTTCCACTTCTTATATTGACACTTATTCCTTAAACAATGAAAATTTTCATTTTCTACAGTTTGAGGAAATACACTCCAAAAACTGACCTGCCCATGGGAGAAACTCTCTGCCGTTAATGTTTTTTCGTTGATTGTTAGTAACTATAGTTCATTAAAAGTATCAAAAATAAAAAGTTCTCATAACTTTAACAAAAACATATAGAAAATGTACCAATGTACTTTGGACAGACAACTAGGACATTGCTAATTCCATCATTGTTATTCAGTGCATATGATTCAGAAAGCCAGTGGAAATGAGCTTTTCCCTTTTCCAGAGTAATTTCTGTCTTGGAATCTGGCTTTTCTGCTTTTTCATCAAATAGTAAAACTCCAAAAATAACCAGATAACTTGATTTTTATCACACCTCAGAACACAGTGAGAGTTCCCACTGGTCTACCATACTTTAATTTAAAATTGAAAAACTCTCTCCTTTACCCATAATTTACATTGTAACATGTGAGAAAAACTAGAAATCCCAGAGGGCAATGCCATATCTCCTGTCAGTTTGGATACATTCTCACAGATCTTGTGAGTCTTTGGGGTTTTACAGTGCATGCCTGAAAGTAAACAGAAAGGAAAAAAAAACAACCACAAAAAACCCCCAAAAACCAACAAACAAACAAACAAACAAACAAACAAAAAATCACAAAAAAAAATTTTTAAAAAACCCCAAACAAAAAACTCCAAAAAAACCAAAAACCAAACCAAAACAAAACAAAAAAAAAACCCAAACAGGGAAATCTCATTGTGTCTGCAACATAGGAACAGTGATGTCTCTTATATAGGATTTTGGGATTTTCACTGATGTCATGAAGACACATCAGACTTTGGATAAGTCTTCCTCTGCCTGGCACCAGAAAAGTCCCTCTACAGGAAATTAGAGTAATATTAGAGAGGCATTGCATGTGTACCAGAACAAAGAATTGAAATGGTCTCTACTGTCCCATTTCTGCACTTTGGCAGATCTACAACAATAGAACTAACTCCCTAAAAAAACAAGTGGGTGGAGTTTTAGATCTTCATTTCCCCCATTCTCCACATTATTTCATGATAAGTGAAGCCAAAGTGATAATAATGGAGATGGAAGAGAAAAGCTGTCATGCCATGGGTAACAACAGCACAGCTTCTCCCCTACTGCTTCATCCACATGGTTCAGAGGTGAAATGCAGTAACCATTTTCTAACATAGTTGAGTCTAAGTCATCTTTTCCCTCCATCTTTAGATGTCTCAAAAGCCCTCCTGATCAGGTCCTGGTGAGAAAGACTTGTCTTGCAGGGATACATCCACTTAGAAGGCAGTTTTCAGGCCACCAAAAGATTTTATATAACATTTAGGCACAGGAATCTACAGGATGCTGAGGCGAGACGGTGACAGGGCTTTTGGTCAGAGAAGTATGTATCTCAGGAGTTCTGCACAGGACAGTAAATGGTCCTGTTTCAGTATTTGCATTGCTGGTCTGGAGTCATACAGGGAATAATTGCTGATACAGAGTGCTGATGCTGCACAGAACTGGGAAGTGATCTTAATGATGAAGAAAGGAAGACTCGTATGCAGTGAAGTGAATCATCTAGCAAGATACAACCCTGAAATGAAACATTTTTGACACGGAAAAAATGGAGATCCTGTATGCAACTGTTTCATGTTCGCTTTTAATTTTTATGAAACTAATTTTGCATTAAAAAATTGTTTCTTTCAATAGAAATTCTTCATGAACTTGGTTCAGTTTCTCCAATCATTTGTAACCAAACCTAGATATTTGAAGGAATGGTGTTATTACCATTTCTTTTTATCCACTAGCTTAGACACTTGTTCACTGCTTGAGAGACCAGGGATCAAGCCTTGCTGCCTGAAGGGATCTGAGCTCACATCTGCCACACACCAATAAAGCACTAGCAGTCAGTTAATGCTGCTGTGCTTGGTATAAACTATTTAAAATTCATTGAACCATCATGTGAAGGAGGGAATTCTTTCACTACCTAGCTTGGTCTACTGGGCACTCTCATAGGATGCTGGACATTTTCATTCCAGTCCCTGCTCCAGTGAGTCCTTTAATATTAATATGAAACAACATATGACCAACAAGGCAGAGGAAGGGCACCTCAGTGTAGAATTGTGCTATTTATACCAGCATGGTGTGTATTTAGGGAAGCATCCTGAGATATACTGGTTCAAATCTGCCCAAGTGTAACAAAGAAATGAGCTTGAGGCTTTGGTCTTGCTGAAGATTTTGCTAGCCCTTAGAAATTGGATAAAAGAAATCAATGACTGAATTATCAATAATTGTATCTCCTCGTTTTATTATTTTTCCTTTAAGTGTCTGAGAATCAAATATTCTATTCATGTCCAATGTAATGCTTCAGTAAACACTGACTATTTGTCACTTGTGTTCTAATTTGGCAAAGACAAAACAAACCAAAAAGGAAAATTTGTTTGAACTAAATTAATTTTCATTGATTACTTTATTCAGCTGGTGAAGAGAAAATAAATGTCCAGTGATCTTTAATTGGATCCATTTTAGGGTGTAAGATCCTTAGCACTGAATTCAATTGTCACCTAAAAACTTTATCAAGCCTTTAATGTGCACTTACTGAAGTCTGAATAATTGCTTTGGTGGAGACTGAAAACTTATTATGTGATTTTAATTACTGAGAAAACAATCAATGTATGTTCCCTGCAGCTATAACTGTGCAAATTTGTATTTAGTGCCCATTTCCCTCATTTTCTTTTTTGGGTAAAGGAAAATTGACTGGCATGTGTTTTTTCTCTACTGGAAAAAATACATATATTTCATTTTGGGGTTTACTTTGATTTCCCTTACATAAGCAGGAAGAGTACCTAAGAGCAGTGCATTACCCAATATCAGTTTAGGGAATAACGTTTGGCAATAGCTCTGTATTTTCTTGTTTAAAACTTTGTTTTGAGCAAGTAGGTTCATTGGCTGGGTGGCTTCTTGCATAGTTGATCTTTGCAACTGAATATTCTAATATCAAAAGGAAGTTGCTCACTGTGACCTGTCTGGGCAGGGAGCATAGGGAGATAAATGTTTTTCAGTTTTAGATTCTGAAAAGCTTATCCCCTTTACCAATTAGTCACCTGCGGTTGAGGATGTCAACAGAAAAAAGATGGGAAGGCTGGAAGTCATCAAAAACCTCTCTGGCAAAGTGATAATGTCCTGTATGACTGTAAAGCTAATGTAAACTTCAAAATTTTTTTTCAGTTCTACTTCAAGTCGCTCTACTGTAAATGAAATCAGAGCCCAAGATAACCCAACTCTTTCCCTACATCATACTCTTGTTGCCACTTACTCTTTCATCCTCTTATTCTGCAACCACTTTCATGAGTACCTGTCTGAATTTGGTGTGACCACTCTTGCTTAAACTCCCTGCTTTTGTAATCCTCAGGTAAACCAGGATGGAAGATCATACCACTAACTCCCTTTGCAGTGCTATCTCACTGCCTTGAAATAACATATCCAAATCTTCTGTCTAAGCTGATTTCTGGTAGTTATTTGACATGTTCATTTTTCTTAAGACCATGTAGCTTTTAGACCTACCAACCAATTCATTTAATCTGAGGCAGTTTCACCATTCCCACTGTAGTTAATGAGGAAAGTAGCAGTGAAAGTCTTTCCACTTGGACACTTTCTCTTGGCTATGATCATAAAGAGGATCTAGCTGATTTGCTTAGACCTTTAAATAATTAATGCTAGTTGAGCTGAATTCCATATGGCATTTGAATTAATTAAGCCTATTTCTAATCAGAATTATGGTTTAGAAATTTTGCAGTTCTTCAGGTTTCATGATCTGGCCATTTTTACACTCCTATGCATTCATGAAAATATTTCACTAATACCTGGCATGGCTGCATTTAAATTAATGATATGCTGCACAAAACATTTGATTTTATGGATAACAATAATTTAAACAATTCTAAACGCCATAACTTATTCTTTTCTCTCCAGTGGATTACTTGTGCAGTAATGAATGAATAAATGATAGAATGAACACAAGGATGTTTAATTTCTCCATATTGGAAAATCTCTATTGCCAATTTTATATGTCTTGCACCTTTATTTTTATCAAATCAACATGTAAAATCTTTTGAAAGGCAAAAATAGATCAAAGGCCAATTTGGCCAAGGAGTCTCATCAACACATTTTGGCTTCATTTCATTACAGAGAATACTTTGACAAGCAGGACAATGCAAAGTCTTATTAAAAGTTTTGTGGAGTTTTGAAGTGTTACGAAAGTCAGTCCTGGAATCATTAAGATTCATTCCTTGTTGGTTCTATTTTCCCTTTCCAAGGAATGACTCCTTAAAAACCCTTCCATAGTAAAGGTTGCGGTTACTGAGGTTCCTTTCTTGTGAGCAGCAGAAGAGAAAAAAATTATGAAGAATCAAGATAAATATGCAGAAAACTATTCTGCAGATGCTGATCTTTCTGTATTACTGGGCAACTTTTTATAGGATTCTTTATATACTATACGAGCATATAGTTTTTCATTTGTACTTTTACTGGCTGTAACTTCACAGTTTTTCCAGTTTCATCTCACTGACTTTTCATTTCCAGCTCTTGCAGCTGAGCTTATTTGAGAGTAAGAGAGGAGGAAAGAGAAAAGACAGTATAGAAAGAAATCAGCCTGTGAGTAAGTACAGGAACATAATCTGAAAATATGATCCCAACTGTCACCATGATTAATATTTCTGGCCTTCCTCTCATCTTCTACTCATCAAGGCTCCTTTTGCCTGTAGTCTTGAAACTAGCAATATCACTTACTCTTGATTTTATTTTACCTCCAGGTTTTTTATCCTTTTGCTCCATCCTTCCAAAATTCTGCCTTGTTCTTTTTTGCTCTTATACTCTCCCCCTTTCCCTTTCCATAACCTACAGGCTACCTTCATGAGTTTGTTCTTCAACACCATCCACCTGAGAGAAGGAGGTGGATTGAGTTAACCATTCACTATCACCAGAGACTCTGCTCAGCTCAGCCCAGCTGATGATTTCCCTGCTTATGCACCATCCCCACACCACTCTCCCAGACACCATTTCTGCAGAAAGCTGACAGTGAAAGTCTCATCCTGCTCTGAGCAAATGTACTCCCATCAACCAAAACACACTCAAGACTAAACACAAAGCTGAACAGAGGCTTGGGGGGCTTAAATCTAATTTCTCTGGTTTTTATCTAATTAATTCTACTTTGGTAAATAAGGAAGATGATAGAGAAAGAAAGGTTCTGATCAAATGTAAGTAATTTGCAGACCTGCTCTGAAAATAAAATGCAAATCAATTTTATGGGAAAACAACAGCAAAATTCAGACCTGCTCTAAGCACAGTACAAGAATATAGAATAGCTTGACTGATGGAATATTTCCTAATGCAAGTTTTTAACTTTGGTTGGTCGTAGCATTTATATTAGAATGATATATCAGAGCTTGGACATACAGGAATCTCAGCTGATTATTGCATTCCAAACAGCAGAGTGAAGAAATGCCATCTGAAGGATTTAGTTTTTTAATGTACTACTTTTCATTTTCTTAAGTTATTTCAACATTCAAAGCATGACATTCAGCAATATGCCAGTCCGTCCTCCATCAGCTGTTGTATCCTAATATAATTTCTGATCAAGCACAGTAGAAATGTGGATAATCCAAAAATTTCATCTACTTACATCCATAATTAGTAGGTTAGGAATTAATATCTTAAAATAACTCAACCTATAGCTAGACATAAGCACTTTTCAGAATTCAATATTGTTACCAATCACTACAGGAGACTAGGAAAACAGAAGTGGAACAACGTACCTAAACGACTGAAATGATGATAAAAATAAACTTCTGTTGGTACTACGTGCTTCACACAATCAATTTTTTTCTTTGTCTCCGAGGGATTTTCTTCTTGAAAAATCTGAAGTGTAGCAAGTGCCAGGTTATGTCCTACAGCTGAATTAGCTGTGTCACCAATTCATCACATCTGGAAGACATTTGATATCATTTGTTTGCTTGCTAAAGTAGCTAAACCCTGAGTTTTTACTTGAAGGGATTATCTACAGATGTTTTGTCTGATGCAAAACCTGGGTGTGTTTTCCATGAGCCACCTCATTACTTAAACACGGCTGTATCAAAAGCTGTGCATTGAAACCTGGGTGCTCAGCGATAGACTGTCACATCATTCTGGCTGGGAAAAAATGCTACTAGCTCTGCTGAATAAGACTGCAACTGAATACTAGGTAGTAGAAGAAAATAGAAATTGCTTTTTCCTTTTTTGTTGTTTTGGATTCGATTTTTTTCCCCCAGAAGTCCGGCCAAAATAAATTTCTTAGATCTCCCTATATTAAAGAGCTTTCCTTGACACCAGAACAACAAATAACTGGACTGGTTCCATAATGTACTATTTCCCTTGTGTTCCAGGAAGATACTCTATTCCATGAAATCGTGGCACAGTTCATGCAGCACAACCATCCCTCTCCATACTTCTGTGACCAAGCTGGTACACTGATCTTAGCACTAGCTGGCATCCTCTGTCAGGGTGGGAGCCTATTATCTGCAGTGCCATTTTCTGTCTCAGATCTTTAAGTCAGAAACAGAAAATTATAGGGATAGGATTCTATTTGAATAGTTCATGTCTTGACTTTTAATATGGCTTCATGTTAATCTGGATGAGGGATAGCAGAGAAGCTGTTTTCCAACCCTCCTCACATAACTGTCCAAATTCTTGCCTAGTTAATGCAGAAAAAAAATTAGCTACACAAAGTCCAGTCTGCCTTGTTGACATGGTGCTTAGGGCCGTGGTTTTGTGGTGGAGCTGTGTTAGGTTTATGGTTGGACTTGATTAGCTTAAAGATAATTTCCAACCTAAATGATTCTGTGATTCTATGAAAAGGATCTCTCTTCTCCAATGAGTAGCACAACAGAAGAGAACAAGTCCTTTTGCTTCGGTTTGCAAACTACCACTCTCACTAGGAGTACAAGTAATTCAAATGGAAATACTAGATATCTTCATCTGCCCATTTAAAGGGCCCACTTACAAAGGTAACTGGAAAAGAGCAAAGGGGATGATGACTTGAAAGACACGTTGCTTGAAGTCTCCACAAGCAAAGAATATCTTTGGTCAGTCTGAGAAAAACTGTGTCCATGTGACTCCAGTTCCACATGAGTATCCTCACCCCTGAGGCACAGGATACTCAGGGTGATCATTCCCTGCATCCTTCAAGAAGCACCACTAAGCAGGGAGGATCACATGCCATGACATCAAAATTCCAGAGAGAGAGGGAAGCCAAACTCTGTCCTAGGGAAAGTGTATATTATACAGAAACCTTCATAATCTTTTTTAGAAAAAAATAAAAAACAAACCTTTTTTTTAAAAGTGAGAATTATCTTTGTAAAGGAAGAAAAATCCTCCTTTCAGCTTCCCCATCCCTCTCCAAATGAGTCTTAAACAAGCATTGATTTACCTCTTAGCTGGCCTCCCTTTGCCCTGACATTGCCATGTTTTTCAGTATACATGAAAAGATGAGAGAAATATGTAAAATTTAGGAGAAAGAAACTTCAGCCTGTAAAATCTGCCTGGCAGAAACAGCCTTAAGACAAACTTCAGGAAAGTGGAAGAGTACCTGTGGTACCTTTGGGCACGGGCAGAGGAAAGAAGTTGTTAATGGTTTTCATCACACTAGTGTTGACAGCTCTGCCCAAAATAGATCTGAAGGGGGGCCTCTCTTTTAGCAGGTTACTCACGTTTTCACTCTGAGTATGCAGCTGCATGCATGTTTGGTTATAAATGGATGCCCATGATTTGATTCCTTCGCATTTTCCGTTCTAGGCCTCTTGACTAGTTACTTGAAACGAATATGTTTGTGGTTGTCATAACTCCTGGAAACAAAATATCCTCTGACACCTGAAATCTTTTAGAACTTACAGAGCAGGAAATGGAAGCACTTCACATTTTCTGACTAAGATACAGTGAATGAAAAAGCAATAATCCTTTAAATATGTGCAAAAATCAAGTGTGCACACTACAAAAGTGAAAACCCTCTCCATTCATATGATATTCAGTTTTCTCTCTCCTTTGCTTAGCTGATATTATCACCCATTTAGCTTTTCTGTTCAGATAAATAATAATCCTGGTGTTCACCACAGCTATTCACCATTGCAATGTTAAAGGAGACCCACAGGCCAATGAAAACTGGAAAAAAACTCTCTGTGGGAAGAAAAAAGAGTCTAGATGGCCTTCAATAGAATGAAAAAGTACTTACAAGAGAAGGCGCTTTTGAGCTGCTTTTATTCAGCATGACAAGACAATTGGGAACGGTAAGTTTCAGCTGCCCTTGGATTATAGTCCTTGGCTTTGCTGTCATGCAAGAAGATGAGGTATTCTTATGCCAGTAAGGTTAAAAATGTCGGTTCAATCACTTGTGCCTTAAGGACTTCTGATGCATAATCTATAGGCCTAAAATGCTCCTTACTGTGTGTTTCTTCCCCTATCCTTTGCTTTCTCCTCAGCGGGTGGTTACTTGGGGGTTGGAGGGGGAAGAGGGGGGAATTATACAGCTAGGCTGGCAGATGAAAAGAAGAAAACTTAAGGGGTATGAAAAGAAATCATGGTGGTCTTATGGAGAGATGTCCATTCTTTCCCAATGGAAAACATGAATCCCGCTTAATATGTAAAGTGAAGCCAATGAATTAAAATTGCACAACATATATTAATATTCTGGTCTGAAGACAGCAAAGGCACATGTGAATGCACATTGGTTTCAGGTTAAATGAAACAAAAAATCAAGGGACAAGGAGGTTTCAAGAACTTCCAGTTTGAAATGCTCATCCAAACTTTCCCAGACTCTTCAGTCTCATGCACATTCAGCTTTTGGGTGCTGTGAAAAAAGTGGCCATTAGATTATGTGCTTTTTTCTGAGAAGGTTATGAGATCTACTTTTCCTTCCATCTACAGATGGTGGAAATACTGGTCATTCCTATCCTGACAATCCAAATCCAGCAGAGTGCCCTCACCCTCTCTTGTTTGTTTAATATGATGATGAAGTGTCCTCATAAAGGTTTATTCTGCCACTTTGATTATAGCTTTACTACCATAACCCAAATCCAGTGATTCTGTGAATCTAACATCGGGCTTTCTCTCATCTGCCAGTCAGCAAATGTCTTAATACACCCCCAGATTTTTTAATCCTGCTATTTTGTTAATATCATGCGGTAAGTTTTCTTACTTGATTTGGGTGGGTCCTCTTCACTGAATAATATGAGCAGATAAGATATTTGAGGTATCAAGCAGTTTATACCCATTGGGTTCTAGAAGATGAACATTTCAGTTCCTTCAAGTTGAAGAGTTGTATTTCGGCTTATTCATTGGAAACAAGTACTCCAACTAGTACCTGAGTAGATCAATAGTTGAGCAAAACCAGTTTGCCAGTAGCTGAACAAAGTACTTATGCTCCCTCAGTAATGGTAAATCTAGCTTTGTCTCTATTGCCTATGTGAAATAAAAGTTTGAGGGGAAGAGTTGACTGAACAGAATATGTCATCAGCACGAATTGGTAGATTACTGTAATTTTTAATTTTTTGGCAAGAAAAAAAAAAGAATTTCTGTTTTCCATTCAATTAGAATTGAAGTCTTCACTTTCTCTTCTCCATTTAAATGAAAAAATTCACATAAAAAGGCATTATTTAATGGGATTATAGCTTTAAAAAACAGGATTTTTAAAAAAAAATTACCAAGGGATAAGAAACACTGGTCAGGCATAAGTGGAGTGAAGTCCACTACGAGCACATCTGGGGGAAGTAATGTAGTCTGTGAGGATTTGAAGAAGTGAGGATTTGAAGAAGCTGTGCCTGGCATAAGATTGAAGTGAGGTGTTGTGGGATTGTGTAAATTCCTGAGCATTTTGTAAGTAGTCTGAGAAGGGACAGAAATGGCATAAGATTCTGAAGAAGGAGCAGTTACTAAAAGCAGTACAGACATAAGGAAGAACCAAGGCAAAGACACAATTTTTTTCAGTGGGTTAATGTCTTTATTAGAGACACTAATTTGTGTTTTGTTAGAATAACCTGGCCACGCATTTCAATATTTTCAATGTGTGTGAAGATATATTATAACAAAACCTTGTAACAATTTAGCTCTGAGAAATAGCTACTTTCCTCATGTTATACATTGCTATTTGCTAATTCAACACAAAAAGTAAGTTCTTTAATTTTTTAAAACACATTCCATATAAGTAATTTGTTTTATTATTTATCACTATAAGAACCTCTTCTGAAGTACCACTGTTTAATTAGTACCCTAAAAGCCATACCTGCCTATTGACTCTCATAGTACTCCCATGTGACATTTTCAGAAAGAACAATTCTTCTGCTGAGATACTGGCATGAGACAGATGATCACACAGATGACTATAGTTAGAAAATAATTCTCAGTTGAACTTTACCCTGAATGCAACTCTTCTATCTAAGTCTCGTCTGATTTCCTTCCATTCCCCAGCTTTACCTGACACTCGAGCAGTATGGTTATATGTATCGATGTACACTTTAAAGCTCAGTGAAATCATGGGACTCTCCTCTAGCTGAAGCGGGCATTGGATCAGGATTCACATGGGTCAGTATAACATCACCAAGGGATTCTTTACTTATAGGCAGACTCCTACCTCATGATCTGCCAACAGAAGTGAAGAATAGCACTTATGGAGTAAAGCTTTCCCTGCAAAGGAGATTAATACTTCTGTAGAACATGGTGCTAATAACACCAGGGTTGTGCATTCAGCTTCCCTATGAGCCATTTACTTAAGAGATGGACTTGATGATTCTTGTGGGTCCCTTCCTGCCCCGACGTGGTCAGTAGGGGCACCAGGCATCCGCTCGTGGTTACAGGGGATGTCCGGGCTGCTCCAAGGCACGGGAGGGCTGGCAAAGTTCCTGTAGGGGTTCACCTAGTCCATCGATGGTACAGGCACACTGAAGAAGGAGAGACGAAGCAGAGGGGCTTTCCCAGATGGTTTATTCAGCCCTGGGTTGTGCCAGGGAAGTGCTGGCACTGTGTTACAGTTACATAAATACTAACATAAGGGGGTGGGGGGTGGGGGGGTGGGTACAAACATCCTATGAGATAAGAGAGCTAGCTTTGAATTTGGTGGGCTTTGTATAGAATTGCACAATACAGAGCCCTCCAGGAGGGAGAAAACAGATACCGAGGGGGGAGATAGCAGAGCCTGGCCATGAGGTAAATGGAAACTGGCCAGAGCACACTGCAACATCTCCTCCATTTTTATTTATTAAAAAGGGAGTTGAAGGTGGTTTTATGGGCTAAAGGGGAAAGGGAAACATTTGGGGAAAGGCGGCAGCTGGAAGAGGGCAGCAAGGTCTTCTTCCAATGGAGTGTGGTGTTTTCATCTCTTCCACGCCGTCATCTTAGGGTTGCTGTCGTTTGATGGGGGTTAGATGCGGCTTGATGTATTTTGCCGGCACCCACTTCAGTCCAGCCAGTGTAGACACAGTAGTGTATCCTTTTCCCCAGACCAATAGCTTGAATGGGCCATCAATTTTATGAGACTCAGGGTCCTTGACTAGCACTGGCGGATTTTCTTTCAATTTAGCCTTGCTTGAATTCTTTAAGTGCCGGTATACAGGGTGGGGGTCAGGTTCCTCAAAAGAACAGTTCAAAAAGTTAATGGTAAAGAGGGCCTTGCAGAGCCGTTCAGTAGTCGCACTTGTGTCTGCTCCTTCCCGCTGCTGGACAAGGGTTCTCTTGAGCATCTGGTAGGTTCGTTCCACAATTGCCTGGCCTGTGGGAGAGTGAGGGATATATGTGGCGTGTCGGATTCCCCACGTGTCAAAGAACTGGTGGAGGTTCTTTGAGATGTATGCTGGACTGTTTTCTGTCTTTATTTCTGCTGGCATTCCTAAGGTGGCAAAGGCAAG
>VYZT01042399.1:0-24215 GCA_013400735.1 Pomatostomus ruficeps
ACCTGTCTTTGAAAACCAGAACATCAGGGCAGAGGAATAAGAATTTCTTGAATGCCACTCACGTCTTTCTAAATTTTACTAACCCTTCAAAGCACGTGTATTGATCTGTGTTAGATATTGCTTTGGCCTTCCACAGTAATAGTATTATAGGCTGCTGTGCTATCATTTTATTTTATTTTTAGAAGCTTTACCCCACAGGAGTAAAGGAAGCTTCATCAGGATAAAATTGCAGTGAAATCATAGATTTTATTGGTCAAAATACATTTTTTTTAATAATGAGGAGTATAAGGATATTATATCTTTTTCTATTATGTTGGTTTTTAATAAGACAGCACAGAAGATTTTTCTTTCAATTTGAATGGTCAGAAAAATTCTAAAGTAGAGATATCAGAACATAGTTATAGACATATTTCAAGGAGAAAGAGAGACAAAGTGGGATCACAAATCATTGTGTCACTGACTGGCAGATATCCAATTTTTGGTGTAATACTAGTTCAATGAAATGAAATCATTTGAAAAACAGAGGAAAAAGCACAATTTTACCAATACAAATTGTGAAGTACTATAAGATTACAGTGAAGGAAAGGTCAAAATTAGAAAAAAAAAGTCAGAAACTCCATCAAAGAAGTGTATCTCTAGGAAAGACAAGTGGTCAACAATGCTAAAAGAGGTAGAAATAAACAATAATACGTATGAAAGAGAGCTGAAAGAAGAGTAAGTGTTTATTTTGCTTCAGGCACTTTAGTTTGCCTTAAGATATTTAGCATTCCACTGTAATGTAATGCATGACAGCCACAATAAAATATAATGTCATTGACCCACATCAATTGACATAATCCAGTAAAGCTCTTCTGTTAACAATGTAACTACTATGATTCATACCAGTTTAGGGTGACTAAAAAATGAAAGGAGAAAGGTTCAGACTGCCTGTTACACCATTCAAAAAGTATGGATTTGTACCCTGCCTTCCTTACTTTCCCACCCTCCCTGACAGAGAAATTATGTTCCAAGATTTTATTAAGTCTCTGCAGGTAATCCAAATGTAATTAAATAACCAGGAAAAAACAAATACTAGAAGGTGTTTTAATTGTGTACCAATCTAGATAGCAGATATTTTTGTTTGCTTTATAAATCAGCTTTTTCTGAGAATTCTTTTCTGATCATAAAGCTTATTCAAATACATTTATAAAAGAAGTCATTCAACAGATGACTTCATCAAAGTGTAATGTGCATTCTGCTGCCCACTGCAATCTAGATGATGGAAAAGAACAAAAACTTTAATGGACTGGAACTAAGGAGGTTTTTGTACCACTGACATGTGTTCTTAAGAACATGTTATGCTTTTTTCTCTTTAGCAAGCTGTGAAAAGATCAGATATATTTCTAAAATTTTGTAGACTATCCTTTCAGCTGTTTACACCTTGAAGTTTAGATCTTGTTTAAAGATAGCTGGTCACATATGCCCCTATAGCAGTATTCTGTTGGTATTCTCAGGGGGTTTCTTCATTCTATTCTATTTTTATTTCTATTGTATAGTATTCTGAAGCTATTGTGATGTGAATGTTTCTCAACACAAAAATGCAGTCATATCAGAAGAAAGAAACTGGGAAAAAAAGACAAAATATTTTTTCCATTTTCAAGCTATGGCACAAGAAGGGTAGTAGGGAATCCTATCATTCACACACACAAAAATGTTCAAATTGTTTTTGAAAATCAAAATCATGTTCTTAGCCACCCAGTGAAGACTTTGGTATCCCTTAGAACTTAATTTTCAAAATTAAAGAGGGGTTGTTTGTTTTTCTGTGTCTTTTTTTTTTATTTCTATTGAAAAAAAAAAATTCACAGCTATAGAGCCTCCTTTCTTTAAGCTGACTTCTTTTTGAAAAGAAAAAGAAAATTTCCTCATTAATAAAAGGGAAGCCTTTGCAATATCATTTTTTTAACCTTCCAATAAAAATGCCACAAGCTGAAGTTAAGGGATTTTTTTATTTGCAAACTGTTCATATTTAAGTACAAAATATATCAGTAATAAAATGGTATCATAAGAACAGCAAATTCTTTCTTTTCAAATACCCTTCACTACAAGACATTAGTTTAAGGGAGATTAATTTAGTACATTTAAATTATTCACATTAGTTTAACTGAATGGACTGGATTTAACCTAAGAGAAAAGAAAACTTTCAGTATGATAGTGAAATAAAAGAAGAATACATATTGGAAGTACAGTGTTAAAACTGAAGACTAATACTACTAATAATAATAATACCTGGTAAAGTGTAGTCATGATGGATTTTCTGAGATATTAAATAATTTCCTTTTCAGTCAATCAGAGCAAGATATGGATGCTAAGAGGTTTGAAATATGATAGTTTAAATCCAAAGTGAAGCTCAAAATTATGTCCAATCTTGAAGAAATTCAAAATAAAATTAAATTAAATTTAAACAAAAAATAAAATTTCAGAAACCGTGAGAAGTTAAGCTACTGTTGATTTATTCAAACCTTATTTTGTCCCAGTACAGAGTAAGGAAGAAGACAAATTGAGGCACGCTTCAAGTATTTTCATGTAAATTATTACGCAAATTAGTTGTAGCCCTCTGGTTCCTGAAAAGTTGCCAGTGTGGCTTTTTGTGTCATGGAGGTTGTAATCCATTGAGCTAGGCAATGCGAGCAGACCACAGTTTAAGTGAAAGCCAGGAAGAGCAATTTAAGGACTTAAAACCAAACAAATTAGAGAAACAGCGGCACCAGAAATGTTCTCTAGATAAGCATTTTTTCATTCATTTCTTCATTATGGTCCTTAGCTGTTTCTAAAACACTAAAGTGGTCCTAGAATTAGGTATTAGCTCTTCATTCTGTAACTACTTTAGGACTTTGTGCATACTGAGAGATGTCTCTTACAAAGAAATGAGTCCAATTTTATCATTACATTAAAGTATTTTGACAAGACTAACAGATACATTTGTTTTTCTCAACCAAAGCTGTTGTACCTTTTATTAACCCTGAGTAGAAGGTTGTTCCTGAACTATTGTCAGTTATGTCAATTGTATTCCTGACAAAAAACATGTATATGTTTTTGCTTCCTTCTTTCTATTATACTTATAAAACACAATGTAAAGCAATGAAAAAAAAAGTGCTAACTGCAGTTTATCTCACCTCAACCTACTTCCTCCCTTATCCATGTGCATGAAGGCACATGCTCCCTCACACGCCCATTTCCCAGCCGGTTAGTCACGAGGAAGCAGATGAGACTGAACTAGAGCAGAAGAGAGGACAAGGATTGAAATGTAAAGCTGCAATGAGTAACTGGAAAGCAACAACCACCAGAACATGCACACATGTGGTAGCATATTTTCCAGAATTTCATTGTACAAAAAAGTCTAGGAGTAAACACATTTAAGAAAATCCACGTCCGAGGACTGCGGATATTGAAAATAGATGTTGCAGCTTCAAACCATGAGAAAAAAACATGGCTAAAAACAACCTAGGTGAGTCTAGCTGGAGCTGTTTGTAAGGAAACTTCCCAGTCTGGCCATTCTTGAGACCCTCTGGAAGTCACACTCCAAAAGCCAGAGATTTTTCACTGCTGGGACAGAAGCCCCTTCACAGGAGGCAGCTCCAGTAAGCCCACACGTGCCCCACTTGGCTTCCTTCACACCTCACTAACACAGTCAGGCCAGGTTTCCTGACTGGTTTAACCCCAGGTTTTCCATAGCAAAGTCTGAAATGTCTCATTCCATAAAGTCGTTTATTCACAGTGCAGTAACACAAAACCAGCTCAGGCTGGTGCCTCCGAGGAGAGACCCCCAACAAAGGAACCCCTGGGCTTTTATACCCTCACAGTACCCGAGTGCAAGTCTCATTCTTCCTCCCAAGTCTTCGGCTCCTGCTGTGTCTCTCAGTGTCCATACACCCCACTGGCACCACCATGCCTTTTCTTATGCAAAGGCTTTGCAGTCCACAGCTCCCACTCAGAACCCAACCTACATCTTCAACCACAGCTTGCCAACCAAGCTACCTGCACCAGCTGTATTCCTCAGCCCTCTGATAAAGATGGAAACCTAAAGGCTATTTAGGAAATAGCAAATATTGCTGATACAGCTCATCTACAATAGCAGTCGAGTAATGACAACTGATGAGGAGGACCCTTCCTCTCAGTATGTCTGCTTTGGCCTACATGTTAGCCTGGGCTTCTCTCCAGAACATCCTCACTACATACATGGTTGGAAGGCAGCAGAAAGGACAACTACTCTAACAGTGTTTATATTCTGGTCTGTGTCCCTTAATGATTTACATTATTCTGTCAGCATTTCTACCGATACTTGTACTCATGTTAGGTTTTAGACATGGAAGCAAACCTTAGTTCTCTTTCCATCTGTTTCCAGCTTGCTCTGTTTCTACTGTGCCATGAGTTATGTCCCTGATTCTGCTACCTGAACCTGCTTCTACATCTGAGACCCATCACTGGCAAAGCAAATGTTCATTGTGTGTGCATGAATTTCTGTGTGAGAGGAATAAACAGTGACTTTGTTACTGTGGTTACGGCAGTAACTACATGTGGTCCCCTTGCATCATTTGGCCTGAACTTCCTGATTCTACTTTTACATGAAGAGAAAGATGCAGATAGTAATTTTTTGAGTCTTTGTCTTGCTAGATGTGGCCCTTTTATGACAAGAGAGTGATCCCCGGAGACAACTTAATCAACAGATTGGTTTAACTTTCTTCTCTTTGGAAAGAGAGCCTGTGCCAGCTCTTGAACCTTCAAATGCAGAAGGGCATGTCTGAAGCCTACTGCAATAGTTGTTTTATACAAATTTGCACAACTTTAGTTTAAATAGGAGGCTTTCAAGGGTCTTTTAAATTCAGAGAAAAAAATGACTAGGTGGAGCTCTTAATCTCTCACTAGCTATCAATTAATGAATGATCAGCTGGAGAGGACACCTTAAAAATTTTCTCCTTGATAATGTACATGAGAAATATTGATGACATCATCCAAATATGGAAAACATATCTCTTCTCATAGCTCATCTCTTTTGTTCTCTGTGCTTTCCTGGTGTGGGGGTGGTGTTGACAAGCTCCGAATTTCACTGGTGTGCCTACTCCTGCATATTTATGATTGTATAAAGCACAGTTTGAAAGGCTTCCCAGACAAGATGCATAACAGCTCAGTTCTGTTACTCAGAATCGAAGGAGATGCTGACACCTTTCTCAGCAAGACAGGAACATGTTCAGCCACAATATCAACTTGTTTAGGTGAGACATTATACTCCAGCAACACTGGCTATAGTCAGATGATGATGGAATGTCTCGTGACATTTATTTGCATGTCACATGGCTGTAAAACATGGTTTTGCTTGCCTGAATGCCAAATAGCTTCACACAACACATCAGATGCCAAAATTCTCAGTATCTTCTTAATTATGGGTGCCAGGTGTGTCTTGCACAGCCTCTGTTGAGATATGGTAAAATTTTCTGTTCAGACCAGAAGTGTAAGGACCCAGTTTTCTCAGGAGTTATATGGTCAGATATCCACATAATCTGCAAGGAGTCAGGGCACCTAGAATAGCACTCAGTTGTGTGTGCTTTCAAAACAAGGAATAATCTGAGTGTTGAGGAGATTAAATAGGATGAGAAGAATGTAGTTGTATATAAATGTCTTTGGATTTTGTTCGTCTTTTGATAAAGATTAATGAGACGTTCCTTTTCCTTGGAGTCCTGAGTGACATCACACTGGAACCTCTCTTCGAAAACATCAAAAGAGGAGATCAGGGACAACTGATCCTTTCAAGACAGGGCAACTGAACATAGAACATGTAAAGACAAAAAAGAATACTGAGACAAGAGGAAGATGGGATTGAGGAGGAAAGAACAAGAGGAGTCACTAAGGAAATTGAGTGTAACAGCAAATATAAAAATGTATGAGACATGTTTTATATCACACAAGTACTCCAAAGTGTGGGCTGACAGCCTGATGTTTTCAAAACTTTATGTTGGCACATATGTGCTAGTACATTCTGGAAGATTGTGTCTAATCATTGATCCATTTCTTTCCCATTAAAGAAACTTCTGATCAGATCTTACTCTCTGATTTCAGTTGAAGGGAATCTGCTCACCTGCACAAAGCCCACTCTTCATGAAGAGCAACCCAGAAAGTGGATATGAAAATGGATCCACTACAAAAGCACACTACCCTGGACCTGCATTGACACCAAGCACAACAACTGCTAGACATTTTTCATATCAGGATATCATTTACATATAAGTAAATGATATATAGCAAAATATAGAAAAAGTCAAATAGCACATTTGTTACATGTGAAATTCACTGAAGTAACTGATCTTTTAAAATCTAAATGGAGAAATAAGTTTGTGAAATATTGGCAAGTTTACTTTTTAACACACAAATAATTAAGGTGCCCTAAAATTGGTCAGGTTGATATACTTGTGGCAATTGATGCTCATTCACTTTTGAGACCAAGGATGCTTATGCAAGGTCCGAACTAAAGTGCTAGATGAGGAATATATTCAAGCAATGCTTAAAAATCATTTGACTTAGAAAAACTTCTTGAGCTAAAACTCATGTAGCATACAATTAATAAATACAATTTTCCACAGTTTGATTTGTCACAAACACTAACTTTGCATAATTTAAAAAAATTCTTGCATTGAAAGGAAGTACTTTAAAAACACTTTATACGATAGTTTTTCCTCTTAGTGATGCAAGCAGATAAACTAAAATATATTTAAAATGCACAAAGAAGTCTAAATAACATGTTTAAAATACAGAAAAACTCCTTGCAATGAGTAATAGTAACTACCCTGTAGGTATGAATCACAATAAAAAAAATAACTGATTCTTTTTGTCTTATGTCAAGTGTTGTTTGCTGGTTCATTTTTTTTTGTTTTTTCTCTGCTGGGGCTGATTGTTTATTGATAGTGTAGAAACTGAAATTTGTGCATGACTTGGAAAGATCTGTGTTTTTTCTAGATGAAAAATAAATTATTATTTACTTCTGCATAAGCAATATTTTACTTTTTCTGCATTGCTTCATATGCTAGTACTTCATACTTTAAAAATAGTCTTTAACTGAAACATTTTTTCCTGTTACCTATGCATCTTATAGCATGAAATTAGACAGAGACCCTTGAAAGTCCAGTTGTAATAGTGGTGGAATAAAAAGGTTGGGGAATGAAATTCAAAGCTAGTTTTATGAAATCTAGTTCAAATACAAACATTCCAAAGGATATAGATATCCAATGAAGGAACAACAATTTTTTCTTCACATAATAGAAGCAATGAATGATTTGGGTTGTAAGGGAACTTAAAGATCATCTAGTTTCAACCCCTCTGTTGTGGGCAGGGATGCCACCCAGCAGAACAGGTTGCTCAGAGCCTCATCCAACATACCCCATCCAAAAACTTCTCTGGGCAACCTGTTGAAGTGCCTCATTAACCTCACAGTAAAGAATTTCTTCCTGATATCTAATCTAAGGCCACTTTCTTTCAGTTTGAAGCCATTCTGCCTTGTCCTGTCACTACATACCCTTGTAAAAAGTCTCTCTGCATCTTTCTTGCAGGTACTTCTTTCAGGTACTGAAAGGCCACCAATTAGGTGACCTTGAAGCCTTTTTTCTTCCCAGGTTGAACAACCTCAATTCTCACGGCTTGTTTTCATAGGAGAAGTGCTCCATCCCTCTGAACATCTTCACAACCTTCTTCTTGATCTTTAACGGGTCCACATCGTACTTTAAAATCGTTCTTTAACAGGTCCACTGAGGACACAGTACCCCAAACAGGGTCTCAGGAAAGCAGAGTGGAAGAGAGAATCCCCTCCCTCAACCTGCTGGCCACTCTTTTGGTGCAGCCCAGGATGTGGTTGGCTTCCTGGGCTGCAAGCACACACTGTTGGCTTATGTTCAGCTTTTCATCTACCAGAACACCCAAATCCTTCTCTACAGGGCTGGTCTCAGTGAGTTCTTCTCCGTTCTGTGTGCATGTCGAGGATTGCCTGGAATCAGATGAACCAACTTCACAAGATTCTCATGAAGTAGCTGCTTTTGTTTCTTCATTATCTAACCTACTTACTTTTTCTCTTTTGTGGTTGGTCTGTAAATTAGGGCTAGAACTTGCCCATTTCTGATTATACAACAGTGGTGAATAAAACATCTAACTGTTTGGGGTTTTTTTTAAAGGAGTAAAAGAAAGGTTAAATGTATCAAACTTCAAATATCTCTGTTTATTATTTTTTTCTAGATTTGATTTGACCATTTTTCAGCTCATCTCATGTTGGGCTCCCACAATGTATTTAAGAAAACAATGTATTCTTCTTTCTTTTCAGAATGGTCACAAGAAGGCTAAGGGGATTAGATTAAAAATGAAGAAAAAAATGAAAAAAAAAAATCGATTGCCTGGCAAAAGCTTCTTATTTTCCGAGAAAAAACCTTGAAAATTCATTTCCTTGTCAGTTTGAATGATTTTTTATGCCTCTGTTCAGATCTTGTTTCTGAAGGCCTGGGAAAAACAGAGAAGTTCACAAAAATCTAAGGTACACAGGAGGTAGTACTGGGTGCTCAAGCCTGCCTGATCTCTACTCTAAATCTCTAAAGAGATTTACTATGATGTCACTACCTAAGAAAGGTGTTATTGCTGCATACTGTAACATCCTCTGTATTTTAGGTAAAAAGGAGAATAAATCAGAACATTTTGGTATCTGAATTTCTGAAAGAAATCTGATATTTTAAACAGTCTCTGGAATGAAAACAAGTGTAAAGATTTAAATAAAATGATACCTTCAGTTTATTAAATTGCCCTTCACTCTTTCACTAAGTTATCGATGAGAACAACACTCAGAGATTTATCTTAGAAGCATAATGATATTTTACTTACAAGTTTATTAAATATGTCATTTCCCAAAGATATTTCTCTCTAAATTTCTACAGAAGCAGACAGCCTATCTTGTAGTTTACCCCCCTCAACATACAAGGTTGACAAGATTATTTATCTTTCCATGGAAAAAAAGATGGATGTAATATTCTATGTGTAATGTTGCCACCATTTGTAGTGAATGTTTTCAAATATTACCTAAAAAATGTCAGAGACAAAAAAATGAAAGATTATGCAAAGGCCAGAGGATCCACGACACAGTAGCTGGTTGTCAGAGGACTCAGTATGCACAGTCTATCTCACCTTCATTATTCTGTTTGGAATGAGATTATTGCTGCAAAGAATGTACTGCAACATTATACAAAAAGAATAGTAGCATTTTAGGAAAGCATATGATTTAAGTGTTTGGGGCTGTGATAATACACTTAAAACTGTGCAACATCCAGGCTGGTCTGTCGTATTCTAAAATCCTCAGTGGTACAATACTGGTGTCAAACACGTCTGAGTCACTCACAGAAATTCTAAATATCATATCTTCCACAGAAGTCTGCAAGACCTAGGTAGACAACATCCATTACATTTTGCCCAGTCATTTTTGATAGAGTAATCTTATAACTGAATTTCAATTCATTCATTCCAGAAAGTAGAAATAACAAAATATAAACATAGAAAGTCAAATTATTTTTCAATATGTTCAAGTAGAAAGATCTTTAAAGGAAACATCAATACTGACCTAAGGACAATGAATAAACATTCCCTTTTCCAGCAGGAACTTATATGCATACTCAAAAGACTAGGGAAATATGTTTAAAGTCCATTTTATATTCTTGTGCCTTTAAAATCTAAAAGACTAATCAATTTTTTACATAAAGTAGTAGTCTTTAAAAAGTTTAATACTGAATTTAATGTTTAGAAGGATCTCTTTCCTTAAATTTTGGCTGGGTATATATTTTGACATTCTAAAATATCCAAAGTGTAAGATTCCTTAGTTTTAGATTTTCTTTATGTGTCTCTGATTTGGAAAAATCAGACATTAACAGACAACAGTCATACCATGAAAGGGATAGAGAGTAAAACTATCATCTACAACATTGACAACACTAAATATCTTTTAAAGCACCTATTTTTGACTCTTTTTTCCAAGAACTTAGTGAGTTATCTACTTTAATTCTTCTTAAATACAGAGATATAGATCAGGATAGCCAATGTCCCAAGTATTGATGTTATTATGTGCTGTGTATTAGCAACCTACTTGTATGAAGCCTATTTAAAAATCTTTTCAAATGTACTTAATGTACAGACTGATATAAAATAGAATGAATGTAGACAACTTACACTGAAAGGTACAGCGTGAGTTGCTTATGACCACTTGTTGAGTCTAGAAATTGTTAAACTAAAATCAAGATCAGAAGTTGACATCTCTTCTGACAAAGGAACATTTTTTTTATAAATTAAAAGCATGGAACAAGACTTAATTGGGTTCTTTCTTCCAAAAGGTATAGGTGCAAACATGCTTGGGGGAGAAAAAAAAATACACTAGGTTGGCAGCAAAGTGAGAAATACATTTCTGTGTTTCTTTACAGGACTCCAAAAAGTATGTAAACTGTGAAAATGGACTTCCTCCGAATTTCTTCCTCAGAAGAAATTGTATCTGGTATCATCTGAGATATGGGACACATAAGAAGACAGGATCAATGATGAAGTGTGTGTCAGAAAAGCATTTATCATGAATTAGATGGCTTTAAGAGAATGAGACATTACAGATTTAAATCAAATGTAAATAGATAGAGTGTTTTTCCTCCTGTGTTCTCATGTGCTTTATAAATATATCAGCTTATGCATATTTTGATATCTTAAGTGCTCTTACATGTCTGTTATCTTAATTTAGATCAAGTTAAAAGTGAATTACAGCCTAAAAAAAAAAATTGTTGAAGAGATCTACTGGGAGATGTGTTCTAGTGGAAGGTGTCCCTGCCCATGGCAGGTGAGTTGGCCTTGGTAATTTTGAAACTCCTTTTCAACCCAAAGTGTTCTGTGCTGATGTGTATGGAGTCTGTATAAGCATCGCTGCACATCTAGAATGGTTTTTAATCTTCTCACTACACACAAATGATGTAGAGAGGAGAGAATGAGATTGTTTCAACCTACTATAGTGATCCTTTTGATATTATCATACAGTTGTTGCCTTGATAACCTCAGGGAAAATGTTGCCTTCAGTGTTGATTTGGGAACAATTTTTGAGAATTCCATTTCTCTAAGGAATTTGCCATTTTCTTCTAAACAGTGGCCATTTTTTCCTATAATAGGATTCCTGCCTTTTAATTTAAATAGTCTTGTTTTCTCCTCAGAGCTTGCTTTCAGATATCAAAACTCCACCCGTTTTCTTTTATCCACAGTAGCCATGATTCAAGAGAAGACAGGAAAATGAAAAATTCCAATAAACCCACTCAGAGGTAAATTGAAGAGATTAATTAGAAACAGACTTTTAGAAACAAGTAGGGTCAGCATAACGTGTGCAGACATTATCTGTGTGAATGGAAGAGCTTACAAGGTTGAGAATGTAAGCTAATTTCATATTAGTTTTTCTGAAGTACATGTTTCTGAGGGCTAGAAATTAAAAAACTAAACAACAAACCAATGAAGAGGAAGCTTAGTCTTCTGCTTTTTTTGAAAAAAATTAACTGTCTTAATTTCTTCACTACATTCTATGTAAATTTTTATGAAAATAGATAACAATACATTTTTTCAGATTAAAAAATACTGATGTGACAATAGTGCAAATGATGCTTTAATTGCATTTGTGAATTATTTTTACTTAATTTTTTAATGTCTCCACACTAAAAAAACTCGTAGTGAGAAATAATTATCTTTGCAGAAAAGCACATTAAACCAAAAAACAGCCTTTTTTTTTTTGCTGTTGTAACATCCTCAAAAAGGTTTAAATGGAGTAGCAACTTCAATAAATTACAACATGAGAGGTTTATTAAAATGGCAGATGTTTGATTAATGTATGAAGTCAATATTTCCACGATATATAAAGGAAAGTAATAGCATTCATAATTTATGAGAAAAATTCAGTGTAATGATTGTGTTTTGTATATTAATTCCAGATCTAATTATCTTACAGTTAACATATTAGTTTTACTACTTACAGGGAAATCTTTATATAAAAATTGGTAATAAATGTACTCTGTAAAATAATCTAAATATAATCATCTGCTTCTGAACATTCAATTTCCCTCAATACCAGTTTGGAATGGATTAGAATTTATGATGGAGTTCTACCGTTATTCAAACCAAAGAGTCATGTCTTTAATGGTTTCCTCCCCCACTCTGGGCAATCTAGAAAATCTCTCCAATGAGTTAATTATTTTTGGCACAAGTTTTGTTCTAAATACATTATCCCAACAGCTTTACTCTATCTAAGATACAGCTCTGACGGGAAGAGTTGTAAGCTTTGAGCTACAATATTCTACTCCTCTATCTTCCTGTGTCTTGAGACCAACAAATTGGAAATGATTGCTAAAATCAAGCCATGTAATTAGACAGCATAGCATCTAATATACTCCTTTTGTCAGTTGGCCAGAAAGAGAATTTCAGTAAATGATACATTACACCATGAAAAAACTCTTTCAAACAAGCCTGTTAATGATGATAAATAAAGAACTTGTGCGAAACCAAACAATTAATCCTTTGGAAGCTTTCCACTGAAGTTGCTATTAAGGCATCAAGCAATGCAAGCATATACATAAACAAATCCTTTGGGAATATTCCACTTTAGGTTAGTGCATTTTCTTGCAAACCCATCTGTAGTTAACTTCTTTCATATAATTTCTTATTCACTAAAATATTGTCTTTATTTTAATAAAGGAATAATCAACAGCCATTCATAGTGGCAAGAATCAGTTAAAGATAAAATACATCATGTAAGAATTTGAAATGTTCTGAGACATTGCATTTTATTTTCAGAGAATAGATATTGATTTATTTACTTGTGAAGCAAGAGTATTTTTTACTTCTGCTACAGGAACGGAGCAGATTACAATATTCTGGCATTAATAATGCATTGAAAATAAAGGGGAATGGTAAGCAAAAATTTATGCTGCAGCTTGTAAAAAATGTGAAATGTCAAAAGGTTATGGAAAAACTCTCCCAGTAAACACTATTTCAAGTTACAATCTTGTAAAGCAGTTTCTCAGTGTGCAGGCAACTAAGTAGATCAATGTCTCAGTACATGAGAGGATGGTGTACATTGGTGTTTTCAGGAATTTTTTTTCATAGGTCTACCAAATTATTCCCTGTTGATATTATCAGCTCTGGCTAAAGCATAAAAGAAAGTAAAAATGGTTTAGCAATTTTTTTACTCGGTAAACACAGAAATGTTCAGACTCCATCTTATTATTAGATGTGTAGAAAATCTTTTGAATGTTTGGTTTCAGTATGCATCCCATAAAATAACAAAAAAATAACAAAAGTATGTATCACAATAGAGTATGGAAGATTTTTCCTAAGTCTAGCATAAAAAAGTCTTGGATATCAAACAGTATTTTTTTATCAAAATAAACTCTAAGATTACTCTTACTAATGCAATTTTAAGTTAAAATGTAAACACTTTTTCGGGTGTGGATTGTATTAGTAGCCTATGATTGATTGCTTGCAGTTTAAACAATTTCTTTATTTGCAAGATATCTTTCAAATAAAGAGAAATGTTAGCTGGTGTTTTTTCAAATTAAATGAATGGGAAGATTCTTAAGAACAGTAAGAATGAAATGGATAAATAACAGTAAGAACACAATGGATAAATTGATCAGTTCTATTATATTGCAGCAAGACTTGTAAAAAAACTATAATGAAAGTACTTAGAAGAAAGCATTGGTCACGACCATTGAGGATTTCCTTGTATTTGTAAAGACTGATAAAGGAGAATATGAACATTGAATACTTATTTTTCTCCAAAGAAAATAATTCTGTAACAGAAAAAAATAACAGTGAAAATTGCTGAAAACACTAAATCACAAAATCATAATATGCCAACTGGTTGAGTTTGGAAGACACCTCTAGAGGTCATTTAGTCTAACCCCCCTGCTCAAGCTTGGCCATCAAGATCCACCTGCCCAGGACCACGTCCAGGCAGCTTTTGACAAGAAGAAGACTCCACTCTGGTCAGCCTCTGCTGGTGTTCAGTTACCTTCAGAGTAAAATTTTCCTGATATTCAGTGTGAACCTCAAGTGTTTTAGTTTGTCTTTTGCTTCCTGTCTTGTCACTGTTTTCTTTACAGCCTTTTAGATACTTTACACCTTTTAGATTACTTTTAGATATTCAGCGGAAAGTTGAACATGATCCAGCACTGCCCTGGCAGGCAGGAGGGCCAACCCTGTCCTGGAGGGCATGAGGCCCGGCATCGCCAGCCAGGCAAGTGAGGGGATTGTCCCGCTCTGCTCTGCACTGGGGTGGCCTTACCTCAAGTGCTGGGGGCAGTTTTGGGTGCCACAATGTAAGAAAGAGATTAAACTATTAGCATCCAAAGAAAGGCAACAAAAACGGTGAAGGACCTTGAGGGGAAGCTGTATGATGAGTGTCTGAGGTCACTTGGTCTGTTCAGTCTGGAGGACACTGAGGAGACCCCTCATTGCAGTCTACAACTTCCTCTTGAGGGGAAAAGGGGGGCAGGCACTGATCTCCTGTCTCTGGTGACCAGACCAGAAGGAATGTCCCGAAGTTGTGTCAGGGGAGGTTTATGTTGGATATTGGAAAAGTGTTCTTCACTCAGAGGGTGTTTGGTCGCTGGAACAGGCTCCCCAGGGAAGTGGTCACAGCACTAAGCCTGACAGAGTTCGAGAAGCATTTGGACAATGCTCTAAGGCACATGGTGTGACTCCTGGGGATGGTGCTGTGCAGGGATACGAGTTGAACTTAATGATCCTTGTGGGTCCCTTCCAACTCAGCTTATTCTATAATTTTGGGATTCAGACACTTCAGGCCAAGATTTCTCTTGAGCCTTCTCTTCTCCAAATTAAATCATTCCAGCTTCCTAAACCTCATTTCATAGGAGAGATGCTCCAGTCCCTTAATCATCTTTGTGACTCTTATGCCTGCACCTCCATATCTCTCTTGTACTGGGGAACTCAGAACTGGCCACAGAACTCCAGGTATCCCTTCACCAGTGCTTAGCACAGTGGAAGGATCCTCTCCCTCAACCTGCTGGTAGGACTCCTTCTAAAAGTATTCTGCAGTCCAGGCTAATGTAAGCCTTCCTCGTGGAAAATAAATATTACTGACTTATGACAAATTTGGTGACACTAGGTTTTCTGGGTCTTCTTCTTCCTCTTTTTATTTATCAAATGTAAGTTTTTCATTGCCATTTTTGCACCCCTTTCTATTAGCATCTTGTGGTGACTGAGATGCTGCTATATAGTAAGACGTGGTTCAACTGAGAGCAGTTGTGAAATACACAACCTCTGTCTGCCTAGATGAAAAACCTTATTGGGTAGCTGCTATTTTCTGTAAATAGTATTCATTTAGTGTAGCTAGAATACAAGAGGGAAAGACACTAAGTGGAGAGTATTCATAATGTATTCTCCCAGTGAAATATCTGTTTAAACACATTTAATTATCCAAATGATTAATAATGTCAATATTTATTATCTTTGTTTTTATTAAGAGACCAGTCTTCCTCACACATCTCTTACAGAGAGCGATACATACAAAATTAAATTCCTAACACACTAAACTTGTAAATAATATTAAACCATTTTTTAACCAGGGAGCTGTACTGTTGTGGTTAGATCTCTCTTAATATATTATCAGTTAGTTTGCATTTAAGAGTAATGGGTTAAATAAAACAAAAGCAAAAAAAAAGACATCTCATCAGGTTCTGTACTACAAAGCCACATGCATAAAATCTGACTGTTTGCAGAATCTACTGTGAAATAAATATGCCATGCAAGGGCATATAGAATGGAAAACAGTGGAAATAAAAGTGTTTAAATTTGAAGGGGAGAAATAGCTTTTGCTCCAACTCTAAATTCAGTAAATTGTGATTATTGATAGGAGGAGGTTGAGAGAGATTCACTATTTTTTTTTAAAAAAGGGGTGGAATAACTATGGTGTTCTTGTCCTTTTTTTTTTTTTTTCTTTTTTTTTTCTCATTAATTTTGTGTATGGGATAATGAGTAGCCTTTATGAGAGAAATAAAGAAATCTGTGGCGTCTTTGGGCCAAAGAGACTGGATAAAATTGTGTATTGAACAGTAAATTCAGAAAAGTACTTAGTAGTCATCATGCTTATGTACAAGACTATTGTAACCATTTTTTTTCTGTCAAAAGGTAACATTTTTCTTCATAGTCTATAAGCAGATTTATTTGGAGCATTTTGTTTCTCAAACAACTGCTTTAAAACCTGGTTAAATGACAAATGTATTCTCCCAATACAGGTACCACAGCTGAGAAAGGACTACAGTCTGAAAAGCTTGGGGATTGGTTTAGGCACTCTGTCTTTTAAGTTTTTATTGTGTCTGTGAGATGACGAATCATCTTGGGCTGTTATGAGGAATTCTGTGTTTGATGCCCAAGAAAAAAGCATGCAGTCAATTGTTTTCATATATCAGAAGTAACCTAGAGGGGTTGACTCATTTTGGCATGGATGATCTGCTGAGAATTGCAACAAAAATTCAATCTACGAGGGAGAAATAAGAGACATGGTTTACCTTTTGGGCCACATGTCCCAACATTTATCACTTTGGAAAAACAAAAAAGAAAAGGTTTTACTGTGGCTGTTGCACACCCTCACTCATTATTACAGACTCTGAGAGCTACTGTGTTATTCTTTCCATCAACCATGTCAATAGACTTAATTCCAAAATGTTTAGAGAGACTTCACAATTAAAATTTAATCTTTAGAACAAAATAAGATTGAATGTCATGACTTCCACCAATTAATTCTTCCTTTATTTTTTCATTCCCTAAAATCCTAGCCTTGCAATTTTTAAAAAGGAGCTACTGGAGAGGGTCCAGCAGAGGCCACAAAGATGGTGAAGGGTCTGGAGCATCTCTCTTATGAGGAGAGACTGAGGGATCTGGACCCGCTTAGTCTGGAGAAGACGGAGAAGGTATCTCATTAATGTATATACATATCTCAAAGGCAGTTTTCAAAAGGGTGGTGCCAGACTCTTTCATTGGTGTGCAGCAACAGGATGAGGAGCAATGGGCATAAACTAAAACACAAGAAGTCCCACCTCAACCTGAGGAAGACCTTCTTGACACTGAGAGTGGCAGAGCACGGAACAGGCTGCCCAGGGAGGTTGTGGAGTCTCCCTCTCTGGAGACAAAACAACCCCCTGGATGAGTTTCTGTGTAACCTGCGCTAGGTGACCCTGCTTTGGCAGCGGGGTTAGATGAGATGATCTCCAGAGGTCCCTTCCAACCCTAAACAGTGATTCTGTAATTTGAATGTTAATGGTGACAGCAAACAGATGGAGTGACTGAACTTCACAGTAAATTTCCAAGTAGACAAGGAAGGGTATTTTAGAAAATAGATTATTATTTTCTTTCACAAATTCATTGGTTTTGTTACAGAATTGTGAAACTATCTCAAGCAGTCTGTATAGGATGCTTTATCTTTCCTCTGGTTCTATGCCCTAATAGCTATTTGAATTACCACAGTTTGATGTAGTAGGGATTTTGATGTAGAAAGTGTTATTAGTCTGTTTCATAATATGGGTAATATTTTTAAACTTGATGAGTCATTTATTCTTCATCATTGACCTTATTTAATTTTAAAGGCAAAATAATATTTTCTAATTGATAAACCTAGGATACCTGAATGGGGTTTCTAAAAATAAGTTCCTAATTTTTAACATTGTCTCTGGAAGGAGAAAAAGATGCTGATCTAGGTGCTGACCTTGTGATTTATTTATTATTATTAAACAGACTTGTGTTTTCTGATTATATAGGATAGTAAAGACATGGGCTTTTTCTTTAGATACAGGTCCACTATCCTTCTCTGCTTCCAGTTCACCACCATTTTCACTTGTTCTCTTTTTCTTGAAGCATAAACCAAGAAGAATTCTATGAAAAGTAAACAGCAACTCCTCCTAATCACACAGGTATTTCCTACTTTCCACACAGAACAGGGAAAATGATTTAACATTTGATTCTCTGGACCTTTGATGTAAATTTTGCATAGGACATTAATGGATATTAATGCTTTTTATCTCCAGATTTGCACTTCCCACAAGCAAACACTGTATCTTGGTATAGGTAATGGTCTACATAAAATATGTATACACAAAATCTGTGTGAAAAGGTGAATTTTAGTTTACCGGTTTCAATCAGTTTAGATGTTTCTAGTCTCTCTGGATGAATTTTCTAAGCAGCTCCATGATTCTTTTTCATTGTCATTTTATTGAACTATTTCTTTGAATGCCTGAGTGTATTCATTTAACTTCATTTCTGCAAGCTTACACTCAAAATGTAGTCATTTACCTTTTCATTCCAGTGTATAACCTTGAGGACAAGTTTATAATTGCACTCTTCCAGAAATTCTATCTGGTTGAGGCTGAACTAATTTACATTTTTTTTCTCAGCTGACTGAAGTCAGTGTCAATTTTAATGTTACTTTTATGCCAGGGAGGAGATGCTAACACTAGCTGGGGATTTTCCTACTAATATAGTTATGAAAAACAAAGATCTTCTAAGAGCAAACTATCATTAGACTTATAATTTTCTCAGGAATTCAGATAAGTATATGAAGACAATCAAATATATTAGGTAGCATGAGGATAAAACACATAAAAAATTGCAATTAAATACACTGAAAATCGATAATAAGAAAGATCTGGGATATCCCTCTGTTTGTCACTTCAATGCTTCTTGAATGTATGATATACAAATACGAGGCTGAAAAGATATGTGAGAATGTATTTTTAAATAATTTTCGTTGTCATCTGGATTTACCTGAAAATCAGTTTCTGAAAGTAAATGGTACTCATGTTGCTTTTCTTTCCTTTTTATTTGATCTACCTAACATTTTTCTTAGTGAGAATATGATCCAGATCTTGCAGATTGTAGTACAATGAGCACAGAAAACAATGTATTTTCTTAAACATTGTGTTGTTATTTGCGCAGTTCTTCATATACAGATTAGTTTAACTCTGAAGCCACAGATTTTGTCCGAGCTAAAATCCACACAGGAGACAATTTCTTGCATCTAGCAGGTGCTTCTTTTTGGTCTTTTGGGGTTTTTTTGACATTTCAATAAACATGCTTGTAGCTTAAAAAGAAGTTAATTTTTTTTTTGATTTGTGGATCATAAATTTTTCATTTATTTCATTGATATAAGGCTTTTCATTACTAAAATACTTTTAGTAATTATAAGTCTGTATATAATCAGATACATCTAATTTTTCCATCATGTTTTTCGCTTTATTTTCAGATTATGAATTTCTTCTAGTGAACTACTTATACATTAATTCTTCAAAGTATTTTGTTTCACAACCAGAAGCATTTTTATGAGGTTGTTTTTGTGCAGATATCCTTTTCCTGTTAAATGAAAGGACAAAAATAATACACACTAACTGGCATTTTGGATTATTTAGACATTTTCAGTCTCAATTGCATATTAAAAGAAAGGAGAAGAAAAAAGCAAAGGTAAAATTTCCAATTCATGAGAAATTGCATCATTCTCTCTGAACAGTGGATAAAATTAAGGAGTTCCTGCACTTCTGCAGTGCTTAGAGAAACTCAGAGATTTCACTTAAAAAATAGATATACTGTCAATAAATGTATTAGCTACATGAGAGAGAGAGCTTATTTGGACAAAAAAAGAAAAGTAATATGACTAAAGCACTTGTTCCGAAGTTATGCTATGCTTAACCTTTTTTGAGATAGTCTCTCTAGTGCATGAAGTCCATGACACTTCAACTTAAATTCTTGTTCAGTTTTCCTGCTTTTGGAGAATGACAATTAAATGAAATTAAACCCCAATATCTAGGGCCATACTTGCACTTTCTGATTACTGTTTTGTGTGTTTATGGCTTACCTCACTCAAATGATGTATACAAAATTAAGAATTTATACAACTCTCCATGTCTATCAACTAGTCCTAAGATTGATGCATTGAAGTTGTGCTTCATCTTGCAAATAGATCTAGACTTTGTCATCTGACCAACTCTCTATGCGCGGAAAGATTTAATATTCATACACAGTTTCCAGGTTCCAGACGGAAAACCCTAAGGATTTTTACAGTTCTTCAGTAACCGTTCCTGAAAGCCCAGGGACCTTGGCCGTGGATGAATGCAGGATTTAAGCTGCGAAAACAACTGGATGGTAGACTACCCCTATTTTAAGAAATTACACCAATTGCATTTTCTCTCTCAAATATTCATGAAGTTGGAAAAGGTAAGTCACAGTAGTGTCACTTTGGGTCGTGTTATATCCACATCTATGTATTACCCTTACTACCATTAAATAGGTTAATAGGAGCAATATCAGTATCTTGTGACTAATTCTGATATTATTTGAAGTTCTTCATTAAACATTTAATTTGTACACTCTGCTGTAGTAGTAGCCTTCCAATTGATCTAGAATGAGGTTAGATGTACAGAAAAAAACCCTTGAATCATATTTTTGTTATTCTCATTATTCCATTTGTATGAGTTATCTAACTAGACTATACCCAAATTTAAAAGCACATATTGTCTTTATAATATGGGTGGGCAGAAAAGAACATCTTGAACATCATCCTTGAACAAATTTTCATCTAAAATATCTAATTAAGCATGTATATAGATATATATGAATGAAAATCTGCCATGATTCCATTGTGAAAATATGTCTTTGTTCTATTCTTTAGTAATATCTTTCAGTGTTTCACTTTAGCTTCCTCTATTGTCACATGGATAAAAGTTGATGTTTCCATTGCAATTTTATTTTAAAATAATTCTGAAGTCAATGATAACACTACTGTTCCTTTTTAACTAAGCCTACACAAATATTTTTGGGTTTGTGTTGGTATTGCATTTATACTTCAAGATACTCTAAAATAAAGACACGATCTGAATTTATAAAGGAAAGATTTCACATTGTAGCCTTAACTCTAGAGCAAATCCTTGGCACATCTGGTAATTGTGCAAACATCATCTGGTACTATAATAATACATTCTTATATCTAAGTGTGTTGTCAGTGTGGGTTGAATGGCTTTCATCCAATCTGGCAATTATATTTAATGTTGACACTCTATACTTTTGCAATATTTTCCCCTTCTGTCATGTATTAACCCTCACAGAGACGTTTTTAGGAATAGATTGGTATTATGCATGTCTGTGTTAAGCCTATTATAAAGTAACCCTTAGCCCCAGAACAGACAATTTAGACAGTAATAAATGTACTAAATTGTGGCTAAAGTATGTGAGAAATTTTGTGTGAACTAATTTAAAAATGTTGTACAGTGCCCATGTGAAAAGCGCACATCCTGCCTTGAACTGTAACCCATGCTGTTCATTATATAGTTAGGAATAAAAGAATATATATGACAGTAATTATAAACCTCTTGATATTACATGTCTTATTAACACAAGCCTTATCAGAATTTGATGGCTGTTTTCCATCTTTTCATACAACTCAATATATTGTGATAAAGTATTTAGAGACAATTTAATGTTTTAAGATAAGGAGGACTTTAAACTCGTGATGATGGGAGAGGGAGACTGTTGCTAACACCCCTGGGTGGGAGAGGCAGACAGGACTGATGAGCAGAGGGTCTGAAATGATGTCAGTGAAAGGGAATGAAATATCAACAAAACAGAGATAAGGAAGGGTCACCTGCAGCATTGTGTGTGAGCAAGGAAGTGTCCACAAGTCACCATTATAGGAAAAGGACCAACCAGACTGTCCTTGAGAAATCGACACATTGAGGTGCCTCTCTCAAATGCATAAACTTTCCCCTCCACTGAACACTTACGCAACCACACCTGCAGCATGCTACACAATATCTAAACTGCTTTAATTTTAACACTCAACAAAAAATAAAAAGGAAAGTTGTCAAAGGTTTTCTTATATTATTTGCCAGACCACTCTCAGTCATAAATAAGCATGTAATATTAATTCCTGTTGCAGAACAAATACATGTTAAAGACTTAAGACTGTTCAAAGCACTAAAGCTGTTTTTCATGACATTAAAAAAATTATGAAATTATTTCTTCTGTGTCTAGTAGACAGTAATAATCCTGTAGTAAAAATGAAATAAAGTCACTCACTTTATAATACAGAAGCATTATAAACTTAACTTTTCTTTACTACTGACTGTTTTTATTTGTAGATCTTATATGAATGTATTCTGAAATAAATTTTCTCTGTTCATGTTTCTTCTTTTCACTGTATAATCCAATCATTTTGTTTTTGCTGGCTTCTAAGCTCACACAAGTTTAAAAGTTTTGGAATTTTTTTAAGTGATCACCAAATTTAGAGCATTGTTTTTGGTGCATTAAAACATTAAATTGTGTTCTCTGTTACAGCTGGCTGCAGTTGAAGCCTTAGTAAATTATTTTCTTTCATGTGAAGAAGAGAGAAGAAAGAAAGATTCTAAATTGTAAGGTAATGGAGTATAAAATATTTGTTATTTAACACTCTTTGAATGATAAAATCTTAGTCATCAAAATTCCATATTTTTGTATTATTCTACAACTTCAGATAAACAAACTATTTATAATGCACTCTTAAAGATTATTTAAAAATTAGTTTTCACTTACACAGGTCTCATATAGTGCCTTTTGGAAATAAGATTTCTTCAGCATATTTGATACAACATTATTCTTTTCCTAAATATACACAAATACATGTAAGCAGAAAAAATAAATACCATTTCATCTTAAAATAATGGAATAAAAACTTTTCCTTTGAGAATTAGAATAAGTTTTAGAGAAAGAGGCAATATAACTGAGAAATGACTAATTTTTTCCCCCCTCTCATTCAATATCTGCAAACATTATAATTTCTCCCTTCATCAAATATTTGCTTTCCTTGCTTTACAAAATCAGTCTATTCATCTAGGGAAAACCTTGAGACTTTTTTGTATGTTTTATAACTGAGAACTCAGGTTATTTCAGAAGAAGAAACTGCTAATTACCTGGATTAACAACCATTAACCAATTTAAAAATTAACAACTTCATTAACTGTGTTAACCTATCAATTTGTGTGGGACAAGATTGAATTAAGAGTGTATAAATAACAGAAAAAAAAAGAGAAATCGAAAGAAACAAATCCTTGAGTTTCCCCATCCCAAAAGTTCTGTACCTTATTGGTAGTTAGCAATAGAGAACTCGTAAATGCCATTCTTATTTATATTCTAAATCCATTGAACACACTTTTAAATGTACAGCAGAACTTAATGTTTTGTTTTTAAAACTTTACGACTAGCCTGAGAGTGAGGCAAGATTATTGTCCTTGCTTCTCTGAGCAGCCACATGAAGACTGTTCCACTGTAGGCTCCAGAGCTCTAATTCCACAAGATGAATCTCATTCACAGAAAACTTATTGCAAGAAGGTGGTAGAAAAAACGAGCATAATTAAATTAAACATAAGGATATTTATATAATCATGGAATGGTCTGGGTTCCAATGCCAGACCTTCATCTAGTTCCAATCCCCTGCTTTGTTGTCCTGGGGTGATTTTATGCTGTGTATTTCCCTATCATCTGCTTATGCCAAGGAATGGGTCCTGTAACTTTAAACTGGGAAGCAACACAGCCAGGGAACTCCAGCACGGTTTGTTTTCAAACTCCTCCAAGGTGCTGTATTTGGCACAGAGTTAGCTTACATTCCTCACTAGCTGGCTGCCCTGTTGGCTAGAAAGAAGTTTTTTTCCACTTTCTGGGACTGCGGCTTTTTGCTTCTTCTTCTTGGACTGTTCAGCTTGGGTTTCTTCCTGTCTGGAAAATCAGACACTCTCCAGGGGAGACATTTAGCAGAATCCCCAACGGGAGCTGCTGGAACCCCCGGCCCAGCCCGGGTGAAACTTCAGGAGGAGCTAAGCCAGAGAAAGAAGAGACTCTAAAATCCACCATCTTTCTCCACAACAGAGAGGGTTTACTATCTAACATTATTCATTTTTTCCCTTGTGCCTGCATGCACTTTGCTTGTTAAATAAACAGGTTTTTTTCACTTTCCTCCAAGAAAATTCCTTTCAAACCTTGGCTGGGGGAGGGGCTGAAATCTGCCTTTTAAGGGAGACACCCTTTCGGGAAGTTTCCTCCCAAATTTGTCTCAAACCAGGACACATCGGCAGAGATGCCATCCACTAGACCAGGTGGCTCAATGCCCATCCAATCTGGCCTTGAAC
>VYZT01042403.1:0-25440 GCA_013400735.1 Pomatostomus ruficeps
GTGATCCTTCCCTTTTATTCAGCTCTGGTGAGGCTATACCTGTAGAACTGGAATCCTTAGTACAAGAGAGACATGGGTGTACTGGAGAGAGTCCCATGAAGGGCCTCTAAGATGATTAAGGAAGTGGAGCATCTGAAATACGGGGAAAGTATGAGAGAGTCAGGAACATTCATCCTGAAAAGAAGGCTCTCATCAATATGTGTCAGGGTCACCTGCCTTGGAGATACTCAAAGGCCATCTGGATATGGTCACGGGTAGTTGGCTCTAGGTGGCCCTGCTTATTCACGGGTGTTGGACCCAATGACCTCCAGAGGTCACTTCAACCTCAATCATTCAGTATTTCTGTGGCTTGTTACTGGCTCATGTCCTGCATTACTGCAGCAGGCTCTTCCTCCTCTGGAGCAGGGCTGGCATTCAGCTTTCATGCATTTCATGAGATTCCCAGTGGCCTGTTCCTCCAGGCTGTCCGTGACCCTCTGGATCAAAAGCCCTGACCTCGTGCAAATTGTCTAGTCTCCCCAGTCTGGTGACACAGCAAACTTGATGCGCATTCACCATCTAAAGGAAGTAATTACATGAATTCCATTAGTATTAGCATGTTTTCTGTCACTTACTGAGGATCTGTTGTGAGTGAGGGGTCTCTCCACTTTGCATAAAGCAGGATCTCTCGGACTTAGGTAAGGAATCTTAATCCTTGAAAGGCATCAATTCATCCTAATTAGCAAATAGACAGCTCTCCATCTACATTCACACAATAGAAAATAGGAAAGACCCTGAAATTACAAAAGTTAATCCCCATTTGTAGAGAAAAGGTTATCCATTATTGTAGCTAAACCCCATACTTCTGCATTTACAGCTAATTCTGGCATGGTCCTGCTCTGCTGGCCCCTGAAGTTTCTTTATTTTATTTGTCCAACAACAGGTATCTCTGTCAAGTTGAGGAATATGTTAGATAGCAAATATCCTTAGTACCACAATGTTTTAAAACCCACACAGATTTCACAGCAGCAAGAATGACTGCCAAGCCAAAAACCAGGGATAGGAAAGCTCATATATCCTTTTCTGTTGTTTCAGCTGTCAGAAACCTGTGATGCACTCCCAGCTCTGGCTTTGCTGGTTAATCTGGTCATTGACTGCCCATAAGTGTGTCCTTGGTGGGTGGCTTTTCCAAACCTGTGTTCCTGTGCATATTTTGCTCAGATGAGGACAAGCACACAGTCTTCTCACACCAGGCTGTACCACAAAGCTGTATCTACACCATCACCTGCAGGTGGAAGAGGCTGAAAGAGCTGTACCCACTGCTTGTATGTGGAAATGGTTTTTCATAACCACCTTGTACAGGGCATGGAATGAGAGAAAGGACAAGACAAACTGCATCACGGGGCTTTGTGGGAAGAATGGTGGATTTGGCATGTGACCCAAACAGCAAAAGTGGGTAGGTGAAGAGCACTGTCAGTGGTTCCTGGCACACCTCTCACATTCCCCTCTGCTACTGCACCTCTGGCTCTCCCTGGATGGTGCACCGAGTGCTGGATGATTTGACCTCAAGTGGAGTGCTGTATCAAAACACCTGGGCACAGCAGCCTGGGCAGGGAGCAATACACAGAAAAACTGTGTGCATGCACAAAAGGGCAAGCCAAATTCCCAGGTTCCAAATTCTTGTAATGCAGATTTTCTCTCATCTCCTGAAATATGGTGTTCATTGCTAAAATCTTTTAAATTACTGTGTTGCCAACAGTCAGCAACAGGCCTGCTCAAAGACTGATGATTTCATGGGATCATAGAGTTACAGAATGGTTTGTGCTGGAAGGTACCTTAAACACCATCTAGTTCCACACTGCCAAGATCAGGGACACCTTCTACTAGACCAGTTTGCTCAAAGCTGCATCCAGCCTGATTGGGATCCAACCATTTGCCTTGGACTATTTGAGAAAAATCACATATTTTTAACCTACCCAACATAGGAAAGCTCTGCATTTCTGTAATGCTTTTCTTCAGGCTGCAGATTTGACCCATGTAGGCAAAAATCACACTCATCAGCCACAGTGTCTGAGCTCATCAGGTTAAGTCAGAGAGTTGGAGGGAAGCAGTGTATGCTGTTTGGCTAAATAGTATTTTGTCTTAACATGATATTACAGGAATTCTGTTTTTAGGTGGAGAAGGCCTCTGTGGCAACTGAAATGCAATGGTGGGTCTGCAAATAAAGTTTGACTTGGCAACTGACCTTGTATTTCTCAACAAGCCACAAGGAGCTGTGGAAGAAAGAGAAGAAAGCTGACAGTAAACTCATAACTTTGAAAAAACACCAAATCTTTGAATGTGTTTTTTCCTGAAGGCATTAAGGTTCATTGAAATTCCTCACAAACTCCACAGCAGTTGTGGGTAACCTGGACCAGCAGAGAGATGTGTCTCTAGTTCTCCCTCTCAGCAGAAGAAAGGGCAGCACAGCACTATGGGCTATTGTGAGCTGTTTTTCACAAAAAAAAAAAGCCTATAAAGCTTCTTCATATCTATAAGGTAGGTTGTATATTAAAATTATGCAAATATATCAGATAGGAAAATTTTCACATTGATTCTCTGCCAATTCTCTCTTTCATTTCCTTCTTCTTCCAAATTAAAACCTATATGATTATGTATTTTTAAATCCCTTAACATTGTTCCAGCTGGTGAGATTCTAGGACATTGGTGCAGTATGCCAACCTTTATTGTTAATACAGAACTAAACTAAGCCAATTTATGTCCATAGCACAATGGCTAACGTCTATGGTACTATTCTCATACAAACTCATTTTATCCCTTTCTTCAGCTGGAGGGGTGATAAATTTTAAAGTAGTGGCAGTTTCCTGAGAGCTGAGCATAAGAATTTCACTCCAACGTTATGAGAAGACACTGTGACGTTTAATGTGAGAAGAAATGATAAAGAAGTATCATTAACAGTTAAACTAAGTAAGGAACTTTCCGTCCTGTAACACTCTGCAGGATTGCTTAAGAATCTGTGAGGAAGTGAAGCATTCACAGTTGTTTACTAAGGCTTTTAAAATGAGTTATTTTAAGGTAATTACTGTATTTCTGACAGACACCAGTTATTTTTTATATTTATTTATAAAGGCTTCATTAGTTTTCTAAATGTGCAGATAAGACTTCTGCCATAGTGGTGCAGACACTGACAGAGAATGTTTCTTAGGTAGACTGATTTATTGAGATCTCTACATAGGATAATACTCAGAAGGGAAATTGAACTTCTCAGACAGGTGACCAATTTCTCTCTGGTTGGTGATGAGGATCATTGTAGCAGCATCCTCCAAACTGTAGTCATGGGGATTTTTTTCATGTCCAGATGGGCCATGGTCCTGCACAATAACACCCACAAAAGCAAGGTCCACTGACACTGATTTTCTTCAGCTGTGTAAAAGCTTTTCCTATCTCCAGGATGTACAAAGTACTTTCCTATATGATCATTCCTGCATTTGCAGAAGCAGTTTCTAATGACCATAGAGTTGTCCTGCTTGTGTACAGTTTGGTCAATTCTGCTGCAGGAATGGCCTCAGGATATCTTTGGAGCTGCAACATTGTCTGTCCATTGGTCTGTGCATAGCAGCAGCTGCCCAGGGGAGTCTGCAGGGCTGTTCTAGCTCCCCTGGAGAGGAGCTGTCAAAACTGGTCAAATGCTTCATAGTGAAGCCAGTAGTTCAACTGAGCCCTTTGTCACACTTTAGTGCACTGAACCAAACCAGCCCTATGCCTCGTCTATGCCAGGGAGCTCCTGGAGTCCCCAGGGAATGAGTGACTAAGCTCACTGGGTGTGCACACAGGCAAATCCCTGCTATCACACAACTGCAGCGCAAGTTCCAGCTCCATTTTTTTATCAGGCTTACAAGTTAAATCTTGTTACTCTTGCCACAGCAGATATATTTGGTAACCAGAACTTCAAAATAAGGACTGAGATTTCTATTTGAGTCTTTTGTCAGACAGAGCCTACTAAATTACTGATGCAAAAGAAAATCAAATAAATATTTCACTGTTTTAATGACAATGTAAAATGCCATTTATTTCCCTGCATAGTAAAGTACCACTTTTTTCCCCTTCAATTTTATTTGCCTGGTTTCTTTTGTTCTATAGTTCATGCATAATTTCACACCTGCTAAATTTCTGAAGAACTAGGATTTTGCCAATCAATTTAAACAATAAAGGCAGACCACTCAGAGAAAGACAGCCATTTCACAGGCTGAACTGAAGGTGCCTGGGCTCTTATGCCAGTGGAGATTTTGTTTTTGCAGCCAGATGAGAGGGCTTCTGCTCTTAATAATAATGTTACAAGACTCACAAAGGAAAAATCAAGTGTACAAAACCCCATGGCAGATAAGAGGAAGAGTACAAAGACTGTAGTTTGCTAGGGAAGCAAACACTGTGAGTGTGTTCTGTGATGAATACCAGGCAGTTTGAAGCAAATGGCTTTGCTCCAGACTGAACACAGGATGCATCTGTCTGTCTCAGCTCTGGAAAATTGTGTTGCTGTTGGTCCTAGGTGATAAGGAGTCTGAAGTAGGAAATTTACACTAGGAACCAGGAAGACAGGATGCTGCAAAAAGCAGTCATGTTCCCAGATATTAGCTAACCTGGCATTTGTCTAACAACTTGTTGACAGTATGCATTGTGTGCAAGACAGTTTACAACTGAGTATGTTTGATGCAGTGCTGTCTCCAAGGGCTTGTGCCATCTCAAAGAACTGCGTTTACTCCCCCATATTCAGAGACATTGCCAAAAGGTGTTAAATATCTAAGGAGCTTTGGACAGAAAAGTGCAGCCTTTGTGATACTTTTCTGTCTATCAATCTTGTACAGCTGTCTAGACTGTCCCAGGAGAGGGGGTGGAAGTGCAAATCAGATATATGTGTAAATCTAGAAGTGTAAATCAGATTCTATAAGCATGCCTTTGCAACATAGTATAGGGAAAAAAATTGCCCAGCATTCTCCAGACGAAAACCCAAGGACACTCTTAAGGCTCTGGTGATAAATTAATCTTTCCTTCTCTGGAATTAAATGGATGGCCAAAATCTTCTAGGAGCTGTGTTCAACAGCTTAACATCTTTGATACAGTGCAGCTAATACCCTGCTGAAATAGGATCGTGACATGAAATAGCAGCAGAGCACACCACGTGAGGGTGGGTCACAGTGCTGCAAAATAATTTATGTGAGCAGAAGCACTGGCTGGTACCATGGAGGTAATTATGTTTATTATCTGTGAACCCATGGTGACAGCAAATGTGCCCAGCAATAGCGATATCTCACCAACACAGTAGACACCTACACCACTAATGTAGTCATGGTCATTTTACGAATTACAACAAAGTAATATCTGAGGAAAGTTATTAAACCTGCTAATGTAACTGTGCCTGGTACACGGTTTTAATATCCACTATTTATTATTTTAGTTCTTTGCAATAAAAAGCCTCAAACATCATTTCCCTTCCAGGGTTTCTGGCTGTGCCTGGGTTTCCTCTGGTCCCATGGGGAAGGACAATTAAATGTTCCAGTTTTAACAGCTGACAGACCTGAGTTCTGTACCCTGTCTTGAGACCACAGACTGGCTGCATTTTTTGTGTTCTGTTGTTTTGGTATTTTTTTTCAAGGATCCAGTGTCCTCTTGCAGTTAAGTTGATGCAGAAATTATCCAGCAGAACTACAGGTTTGTGTATTATTGTTTTTATACATGTGCTTTCTAGAAAAATGAACTTGAACCTGTGCAGAGGCCCATGCTAGTGGCTTTCAAGGAAACTTGTGTGGTTTTTTTTTCTCTCTAAGGCATTTCCTATTGAGAAAGAAATACAGTGTTGATGATAAACTAATAGATAAGAATTTTTATATAGAATGAAGACCAAACTATGTGATATGGATTCTCTTGGGCAAGAACCGACAAGGATGTCAAAGCATGTGCTGTCTTTGGGCTGTGTTCAAATCACCTGCTGCTGCAGCCACCCACTCTGCCAGGGCTGCTTCTCTACCTCCTGGCGATGAGCAAGCAATGAACAGGCAGGGTAAGGAACTGAAAAGCGCCCAAATATGGTCCCATAGCAGACAAATTCCCTGCTGGTCTAAAGACAAAGCTAGAGGGAAAAATGAGTCCGTTCCCAAGGCACTAAATTTTCTGACACCTCTTGCTATGTGCTAGCAAGTCAATTTGTATTCTGGACCTTATTTTGCTAAAGATAATTTGCCATTAGGCAAATCAGCTCTTTGGACAAGACTTGCTGAAATGCTGCACTAAACTTTACAGACTGCATACAAAGCCTTTAAACCAATTTCCTCCTTGGCACTGCCCAACTTGCAATGTCATTTTGAAAGCAGCCAGTTGTGATAGGAGTTCTGTTGCCTTTGTTTTCTCTTCACATACTGATGTGGTTTGTTCTTCAATGCTCTGTTATCCATGGGGGCTCCTGGCATATTACAATTATATTTTTCACTGGCTGAAGCCTCATCTGTTTGAATCTTATTCTCTAGTTTTTCTTTTTTTCACTTTACCCAACTAATTCCCCTGAATCTCTTTTTTCAGTTCCTGGGTATGCCAAGAAATGAATCTTTGTATTTTCACCACTGTGAAAGTGAATTATCTATGGCAAACATTCTTCCTAGCAGAAATGGTCACCAAATGTGCAAAACTGGAAAAAAAAAATGCAGTTATGAGTCATGTTCAGTAAATAATCAGGAAGCAAACATTTAAATAAAAATAATGTATATATTTGATGGAAGTTGCTACAAAGAAATTTGAAGAAAATTCAGCTCCACCAAATCAGGATGACATACAGAAAAGCAAAGCTAAAATATGAGCAGAAAGTTTCTTCTTGAAATGCCAAATGAAGCTGCATTAAAAAATTATGAATCTGCACAAAGGATAAAAACACATTTCCTCTCACCAGGAGGACAGCATTCCCTGTCTTTATTTCACCCTCCCCATTACTTCTCCTCAGTCTGATGTGACTATGGAAAAGTCTTTCTGTGGAATAGGCTTTTCCTCACTTACTATCTGTACTTGTCCTTTTCACCTGCTTGCTGTCTTAACCTCTGCTGCAGATGATGTTAAAATAGCTCTGAAAGGTTCTGTGTACTTTTACTTTGGTTAATTGGAGCCTTCTTTCCTATTTTTTTGGAACTGTTTTGTTTTCCTGGCCTATACATAAATACTTCCTTCTTACCAGAGTTCTACTTCTAAGACCATTTTCTTCTAGGTCCATTTCTTCATTTACACCACACCATCTACTGAGTGAGGCATGTGGGGAGGGAGTAGGAATTCACAAGCATGCCTAAAGTGAGTCATTTCACTCATCTATTCACTCCTAAGTGGGATCCCACGTTTTACAAAATTGACTACATTGGAGCCTAATTAAGGAATTAAGTTCCTAACAGTAAGGAGTGACACTGGAAATTACAGCATACAGATTAAAGGAGGAATGCATTTTTCTGACATTAATTATTTACATAAGGGGAGAAAATGAGCAAGGGTACTGCTATGAGTAAGGCAGAGAAGGTCTCATGGGGCAGTGAGCTGGCCAGTGAGCTGAGCTTTTATAACTTTTTAACAAGGGAGGTTGTAAAGAATATCTTGCACTTTTCATGTGTGAATAGTAAAGAAATCCACCACTGTATTTTGCAGTGGCCTCCAAGTAGTTCTTTAATCAAACAAGTGCTATAGCATTAACCATTTAATGGAGAAGAGGGACAGTGGAGTGAGAAATGGCTTTCAGGAAGCAGAGGTTTGGCTTTATCTCAGTGTTTATTTTAAATGACTGCTTTCGTACCCAGGAGGAGCAGCACAGCAGAGTGCTGCCTAGGAGCAGGTGAAGCAGCGGGCTGCATCTGCTCCTCCTGCATTACTCCTGTTGGTGACTGGTTATTTTTACAATTCAACAGGCATTTTCTCTTGCAGGCATTGTTTTGCAAGGAAGTTGTGATGTCCTCAGGGATGGAGAGACCAGAGCTGCCAGGTGCTGCAAAGCCAGAACAGCCTTGGCATCATCTGGTTTAAAAAGGCAACATGCCACCACAGCAACACTTCAGCACAGTGACGTGTGGGTCTGCCCAGCACCCATGACAGTCTCCACCAGGAATGTCTCAGGTACAGGAGCACTATGGGAAAACCTCCAGTATTTTGGGGTTTTTTTTAATGATTTGAAGACAATAAATTTACTGATGAACTAGTCAAGCTTTTATAAATTATGCTAAAACTAAAAATGCCATCCTTCTCTGACTACTATATAATTGCCTCAAGAAAATGTAATTAAGACAATATTGATTTACCACACACTTCCAGTGTCACAGATCAGTTATGCCACTGACATTTACACAAGCTCCTTTTGACCTGGAGCTTGCAGCAAATACTCTGTCAAGTAGTAATCTATATTACACTTCCTGGATGTAATAATCTGCTATACACAATTAAAACTCATTAGGTCTTGATTTTCCAGAGTATCTGAGAAATTCATAGCTTTTTCTGAGTCAGAGAAGATTTTTGCTTCATTCTAATACATCATAAATCTGAGCCTAAAGTGAAGAATAAGCCTTCTTTTTTCTACCAATAATCATCTCTTTATTGCAAGAAAAAAATGTCTTCCTCCCTTGGATCCCAGCATAGACATTAAGAAATAATTCTTTTCTCCTTATAAACTATACTCTTCAATGTTCAAACTAATTTTAAACTCCTGCTTATCCTGGAATTCAAGATTATTATTATTACTGTTATTGATGGGTTTTCAGCAGCAGATTTATATCATATATAATGGTCTGCAATATTATTATTTCATGGTTTAAACAGAAGCTCAGCATCACCTCGTAATACATTTCTGAACAGTTTTATGCTGGTGACAGCACCATCTCTTTTCTTCTTTTGCCTTTAGCAAGTCCTACCCAGTTTGTACTACATCTCCTTCCACCTTCCATTTTTTCTAGACTGCTATTTCAGATGGTTTTGTACTCAGTTCAATTTGAGCTCAGTTCTAGACTCTTAACTTATGTCTGATTTCATGCATGTCAGTAAGTTCTCTTTAAGACACTCCAGGAACCTCCTGGTCTGTTTCCCCTTAGCTGTTTTATTTCCAGCAGACAGAGGAGCGGAAGATACAGCTTTCATTCCAAACTAGGCATTCGTGCCTCATATGGCTATGTTTCTGTTGTTGGAGAATCACAGAGTCATAGAATATCCGCAAGGATCTCGGAGTCCTGCACAGGGCCATCCCCAAGAGTCACACCATGCGCCCAAGAGCATTGACCAAATGTTTCTTGAACTCTTTCAGGCCTGGTGTTGTGAACACTTCCCTGGGGAGCCTGTGCCAGTGCCCAACCACCCACTGGGTGAAAAACCTTTTCTTAATATTCATCCTAAACTTCCTCTGACTCAGCTTCAGGCCATTGCCTTGGGTCCTATGCCTGGTCAAGCGAGAGAAGAAATCAGAACTCCCTCTATTTCCTCTGGTGAAGAAGGATATGTTCTCAATGGATTGAGCATTATTTAATGCTTCTGTGTGTTAGTGAAAGAGCTGGAGAAACTGGAGGAAGAATCTATTAAGGTCTTGGATATCTAGCACCAGACATCTTATTGGAATTCTGATAATAAAGTGTTTAGTAATGCAAATGAAAAATCAAAATAACTTCTCTAACACTCTGGTGTCCTCAGACCTGAAAGAATTGGAAGGTTCAGAATCTGTATATGCATCTGGGACACAAAGAGATGTGAAAAGTGAAGCTAAGCATTTTGTCATATTTCGTTATCCAGGGCAGCACTTCTCAAGGCAGGTACCTGAAACAAAAGGAAAGAGTAAAGAAAGAAGGAAATGTATAACATTCAGTCCTAAAACTGGGTAGTTTTCATAGACATATTTGAACAAGGAATTAACATCCGTAACAAGATGTATGACTTGCCCTGTAAATGACTCAGATGTGTCACCACAGGTCTCTCTCTTACCTGACACACCACCAGGCCCCTGCCACTGCAGAGGGACCACCTGAGGTTTATAAACCCAGAGCTGAGCAGCCACAGCCTGCCAACCTCGGGACTTTGTGACAGGGAATTGTAGATTGCCTGTCACACAATCAGGAGTCCTTTTGGCTGAAGAGCATTGCACTCAGCTTCCCATACCGCTACAGAGTTCTCAATACCACCACAATAACCTGTCAGCTCCAGACAGACAACCGAAACAAAAGCAGTATTTGTTCTTTTGCTGCCATCACAGGACAAGCAGTCTAGCTGGATTTGTGCACTGCAGGATTATATTGATTTTTCTGAAAGCAATTACATTAAGGCATATTATACAAGACATAGCAGCCAGAGCAAAGGATGACAATTGGCAGAAATAACTGAGATCAGAGTAAAAATGCAAATTGTACAATACTATTTCTACTTCCATGGACTTGAAGAGATATCTTAAGGGACAAATTAAATAAATCATATCACAGTTCTGTTTTACTTGCTTGTTAAAGTATTCAAATCATTACATTACCATGTTAGGAATATTTTTCAAACTTCTTTTAATATATTTCTGGCCCATATGCAAAGCTTTATTTTATCATTTGTGAATGTACTCTAGCAAAAGTAATCACATACACTGATAGAAGAAAGACCTGTGATCTCCATCTGGTTAGCTAGTTTTTCCTTCAAGAAGTATGATGTTTTTATCTGGGAAATCAATTAAGATCTCAGTACCATGTAATTAATTTGGCTCCCTGTATACATTGTCGTCTTATGGCATCTAAGAGGTCAATGTGGCATTGGTGAATGTGGCCCAGGACCTACAAAAGGCCTTCAGCCACGTAGAAGCTAGAGGGCAAAGAAGGTGAACTAGGGTGTTTCAAATGCAGGAGAGGTCTGTGTTTAGGAAGGTGAACCAAGATGCCTTGTGGAAAAATTGCTATTTAAGTTCCTTTCTCACATTTTTAAGAAAAGTCAGGAATGCAGGCAATGGCTGAAGACCCTTCACCAGTTCATTCTAGCCTCATATAAAACAAGAAAAGCTGTTTTAAAGAAGATCACAACCTGGATCTGTCAAGAAATATACCAGATGGTAACTCAGCCTCCTCTATCTCTTGGCTATATTATTAAGTTGCATCACTTTGTATCTCCTTAGCCTACTGAGCAGGAAGACATGTGAGTACTTGGAACATTTTTGATGCTATATTCTCTACCTAAAAACATACAATTATATCATGCACACTTTATGTGTATGCCCTTTAAAAGATGCGTGGTTCACTTGAAAAGAAACAGATTAATTCAATAATTATACTTCCCTTAGGCTTTACATTGCTGCCAGTCACATACATACACCAATATCCTGAATTTGAATGAATCCAAGTTACACACATAATCCCAGATACGATCACATAAGTACCTTTTGCAATGCCACTGATATCACCCTGTAACTATCAGAAACAGTTCTCTCGTGGTTACATTTGGTTTTTTCACTACATCAGTGGGTATAATCATACCCTTCTTGGTCAGTACCCTTCCATCTCTTTTTCTTCTACTGTCACATCTAAATTACGAGTTTCCAGTTATTACAGGAATACCTGCAATTAATCCTGGCAGACATTACTTATCCTTTCATCCTACCTCTATTTTATGTGGTCTGAAGGCTGCTCTGTTCTTCCGTTCTTTCATTCTCCTCTTGTTGTGTTGGTAACAACTCCCTGTTTTGTGCCATCAACAGAAGTAATTTCTTCTCCTCTGTGCTAAGGCCTTTAATGAAAATACTGAATCAAAGTGGTCTTCAGTTTCTGTTCCACTTAGCCTGTGCATCTCACACATTCCTACATCTTAGGAGGCCAGTAAAACAGAATTAAAGTATGTGGTCTGCTCATGCATACCAAGTGTGCAGACCTAGAAGAATAGCTACTTTTTTTAGTATATTTATCAATTTTCTCTGCCTCTGTACTGAAATCAAGGAGGAATATTACATATGAGGAAACTTAAACGATCCTTTCCACTTAAAGTTCTTACTTTAAGTTCCTTATTTACTTACTGAAAATAAGTATGAACTTACTGAAAATGTCTCAGATTTCATCCTGCAATGTCTGTGCCCCAGGTACTCAGGTAGAGCCAACACACAATGGAGTGTTTTTTTCATCAAGATGATGAAAGCCCTCCAAGTCTTTCTTGTACCATTGATCTTGGCCCATTGCTGGGTCTTTTTATTTTTTGCCTTGATCCATACTTTTGGGGTTTTTTCCTAGGCATAAGGAAAATGCTGTGAAAGATCACAGGAAACGTGATTTTGCTGAGACATTTCACAAAAAATTTTTTTTTATTGTCTCCCAATGAAGACCACCTCTCTTCCCCCAGACCAGCTCTGATGTCCAGACTGCATATTAACAGCAAGTTTCCAGTGCATTGTGCTATATCCAGATGCTGGTATGAATTTCAAATTCTCTTCCCTCCGTTCTTCCCCCAGCCTGCAGATCATCCTGGACCCTCTTCTTTCAGTGTCTCCCATATAAAAATAAAAACCCAGGGTTTTTCTTGGAAACTCCATCTACCCAGCAACTTGTCTGGAATAATATCCATAGAGAATGCTATGCAAAGAGGGGATAAAAAAGTATTACAAGACCTCTGGCTGGGACACTCTCCCAGATTCCTGCAACAAAGGATTAGTGGCTTTCTGAGCTGACAATAGCATGCAGTTCAACATATTTCAAATCAGCTGATGAATCTACCCTCCACCAGCTTTCCTAATTGCTTCTATTTTAGTCTTTTAATGTTCTGTTGGCACTGAAAGACACAGTTTGATTACACACTCCAAGAAAAAAAAAGTACTTTCTCTTGCATTACTTGTTTTTAATCTGCTGCCTGTAACCTCATTAAATGCTCTCTAATTCTGCCATTATAAGAAACACAGAATAATAATTTTCTATCCCTTTTTACCATAGTATTCAGAGATTTTTATCATACTTATGTCTTTTCAAACTTGAGCAATTCTTTCCCATTTAGTTTCTGGAATATATGCAACAGCTTTCATAATTGTTGTTGTCCTTGTTTGGACAATTTTTTAATTCTATTGTGTGCTTCTGTGCTGGAATTATCTTTAATGTACATGGGTGTTAAGCTGAAGGCTTTTCTTACATTGTCACAGTCACATAAAGGAACTTTATTGGAGAAAGTGAGATTTCAAAATGTAGTGTTATATTCATGAAAGACTAACTCTCACAGCTAATAAGTCTCTGAGAATTGTCTTTATCATCATTTCCTGGTTGACACACAGTATTCTCAAATATACTGTGGACACAAACTGACTCCCACATACCAGAGTTATTCAACTTCCCATCTAGAAACTTCAGAATAATTTTCTGGAGTAATTTTCAAGACAGGAATAGGTAAATTATCACTCTCCTTCCTAGAAAATGTTCACCAGGCTTAAAGCCAACTGTGGCAAGGGCAAAAATCCCTGAAATTTTAGGATAGGTTAGACTTTCCTTAGCTTTAGCTTCAGCCACATAAAAGCCAATCACATTTAGAACAGAAATGTCAGAATCAATCCCCCAACAACATTTTGAATGAACTGAAATTCCATTTTCTCCCAGTAGCACATTCCACAGAAAAATATTGCAACCAATTCTAGTTAATGGTCTTCTGTAAAAAGCAGCAGAGCAGAATGAGTCATTTTCTCAGTTGGGGATACAGAAAAGATTAAGAAGGAATGAAAAAGTGGGCAACAAGAGCAGCATTTGTCAAACTGATGACACTAGAGCATGCCAGCTTCCTTTGTTCCTGCACTGGTAGCAAGGAGCGGGTGCTGGGATTTCCCTGCAATATCACCTGCTCTCTCACTCTGTTCTCCAGGAAGAAAATCTGCTCTGTTGTTCTACACAACCAAGAACTGAACAATCACTGAAAAGAAATCAGCTGTTGTAGTATCACCCACACCAGACATTTTCTTTCCAACAATCTGCTGAATTTCTTAAGAAGCTCTGCCTCAAAATGACAGAAGTTCAGTCAAGAACAGAGGCTCTAGTAAGGTTTTAGCATAGCCATGTCCATGAAAACCAAAGCTCGCCCATCCAGGGATATACACAACATGTATTCAAGCTTCTAGTATTTTGTTATAACACATTTTACTGATTTCTTGTTTAAAAATAAATTTGGATTTGGGCTAAAAGGTGAGGTTTGAGAGATAGGAGTGAATAAAGTTCTTTTCCACAAATATCTTCACTGACTTCTTGGACTGTTTCCACTGAACTGGGTTTTAGTATATTTAAATTCTGCTCTCCATAGGTAAGTCATAAACAGAAAAAAAGAAAATTTCAATGATGCTTCATGACTTTTAATAGACTTTTGCATGATTTATTGATGTAAATATACTTCAAATAACTGGTTGGACATTAAAGGGAAAATGAAATGTTTTTTCTTTAAGAGACAACTTGGAAATGAACAGTATAAATAGAACATAGTCATCACCACTTTATTTTATGTCATTCCAATCTACTATCAATTTCTTTTCATATACAAACTGTTTTGTAGTCTTGAATACCTAGAAAACTTGCATAATGAAACATGTTATTTACACTGTTTATGAGTCACAAATAATTACAAATAAAAAGTATACAAAATGATTAAAAGGTATCATTACATGAAAAGTTAGGAAGATATAGTAGATGTTCTGATTAACTGTAAATGCTTACATATTTGTACATACATTTCTAATCTGAAATTGCTAGATGATATATCTGATGATTTTGATCAGGAATACTAGTTCTTATGCTTGCACTACTGGAGAGGAAGCAATATTTTCAGACATAATGAGCCACTTAGGAAACATTTCTGGAACTGCATAGGATGAAATGTATTCATTTAAAAAAACAAAAATAAAATATTCGTCATTGCAAAATATAAGCATTTTCACTCATGCCATACAGATACATTGTATATTAAACCAATAATGTAAGATGGCATCGCAAATAAATCGTAACAGAGCTATAACATTTTAAAAATAAGCAATTCACATGGCATTTGTATCATAAAATAGCAGATGTACAGTATTATTTACATTGCAAACCGAAGGGAGAGTAACCCCATGAAACTGCAGCAAATGAACCGTTCAAAACATTGATCACAGACCTGATTCATAAAACACATATGTGTAGGATGTATGTAAAACCTGGCCCTTGGAGGTGTGAAGTGCTCTCTGGACACCGGTGTGCAGCTCCCACCCGTGAGCTCCAATGAGGTACAGCTGCAGCCCCGGCCGACAGCGCCCACACAAGCCTGGCCAAAGTGCTCCTGATGGGGGACCCCTGCACCCTCTGCTACATGAGCACCTGCGGGGCTGCAGCCTGAGTGTCCCACATAACCAAGCTCCCCATCTGAATGCCACTCGAGAAAAGCGTCGCCTCACTCCTGGATGGAACGCGCTGCGCACTGACGCGCCACACTACGGTTCTGACTACAGACTGAGCAGTACCCAGCAAACGCAACGCTTGCAGAATCCAGCCACCAATGGTTTTGCACAGCAAGGAGTGCAGGATACAGTTTCAGAGTTCTTTGCAGCCTTTTAGCCCAAACAAGGACTCCTATTATGTAAAGCAAGAGCCACATGGTTTTGTTTTGTGAGAATTACCAGGAGGTAGGAAGCCTGCAATTGTTCGGAGCACAGAGTTTCTGGCACGGCAGTACTGACCAGGGTTTTGACTGTGCTGCAACAATCTGCTTAATTTGTGAAGGCGTAGGACCACCACTGGTCAGTCCTGATTCACAATCACATTCAAAGTTCCTACCACAAAACCTTGCTGGAAACTGAACCCTACTTGCCAAGACCCAGCAGGGCATTTGGGTATTGACCATTTCAGCAACCAATCTTTAAACAGTGCTTGTTAAAAAGGACAAACACCTCCTGTCCTGTGGCAGTATTACAGCTGCTCAGTATAAAATTCACCTATGGAAACTGAGATGGAACTCCTATAAGATGGCTGATCAGCGTTGACCACTGTATTTGAATGGTTTTAGTTACACATCTGGTACACTTAATTTGATCAACGAGCTCTGCCTTGCAATTGCCCTCATTTGTTTCTTTTTTTCTTGCCTTCTTATTTTCCTGTTTTTCTAGATAGTTTTCATGACACAAGCGAGTGTAGGTGGCACAAATCATGTACTCCTGCCAACATCTGAAATACAAATTGCTGCAAATTCCATTTTTCCTCGGGATCTGCCACACTGAAGTGCATTGACCATGTCTGCATTAGCTGAGCAACATGTGTTGTGCCTATACACATCAGCTCGATAGCATAAGGTGAGCCCAGTGTACTTGAAAAGTTGGTCTACCCCTGGTAATAAACCTAAAATATCCATACAAAAGTTCTCACCTGAGATAGAGAATTGTTCTGCACATGTTTAGCATGGCCTTTTATCCAGGATTTCCAGGCACTGAACAGGCCAAAAAAAAGCTACTGACATGGTTGAAGACATGTCAAAAAATTCCAGACAGGAAAAAAAGTACCACAAAAGAGATAAACCATCTTCTCTGTCCTGGGAAAGCAACATAGTACCAGATGCAGTCTGCACATATGAGAACTTGAATAATGCAGAGATACAGAGAAGCTATTTTTTTTCCTTTTTAAGCAATGGGAGAAGAATAATAAACACAGTCTGGGTGGTATCTTGAGCAGCCAACAATGTAACTGAACTGGTGCATTTCATATTGTGTTATTACAGTGTTTGGAAGAATAAGCTTTGTCAATGACTTCCAGTGAATTAGCTGCCTTTGGGACTACTAAAGTCTGGATGGACTTGACATCTGGATTGCATTAGCTATATAATTTGTACAAAATCCCAGGTAACATTTTTTGTTTTGGAGACCTTTGGCTTCAGAAGAAAGACAGAGAAGGAAGAAACAAATATTTTATGAGCAGCTGTTATGTGTACCAGCAAATTTTAATGAGGAAAACCAACTCATTAACTTCCCTGTTGTGCCACTTTTTTAACTATACACACAAAAATTTCTTGATTTGTCCTAATATTCTGTTTTTGATCACCTCTTCAGTGACTTAGCTCTGAAACAGAGACATCCTGGTCACAATCAGGAACAAAAGGTTTTTCCAGTGAGGTTTCTCTGGAGAAACATCTTTTATGGATGTTGTGCTACTAATATGACAAGAATTAATTAAAGTGAGCTACCTACCAGAGGACGATGTCAAATAAAGTGAGAACTGTCTTGAAGAAAACTTGTATGATTTTTTTTTTTTTTTAAATCCAGATAATTTCTCCACTACAGTACACTTCCACGTATAACTGGAAGCAGAAATTAGAACAACTTTTATGAAGGTGCCAGTGTCTATAGCAAAGCTTTCATCAAATATATCCATTATAATGACTCAAGAAACTGCAAAACTGAACAAGCAAACCATGAAATTCAGAATTTCCTCAGCTGAACTTCAAAGGATTTTTGTTGTTTTGCTGATCACTGTAACTCATAAATGAAATTTTGAATCTTTTTATCTTTATGAATCAGGTACTGTGCAAAGGTCATGCACTGAAATAGCTCATTACTTTTCCCTTTCAAATGCATTAATGGGGAATCAGTAGGATGGAGCCCACCACAAGTAAACTAGAAGCACGAGAAAAGAGTATTTGTTGAATGGAAATGTTACTGTTAGTATTTAGACAAGGCAGAATTTTGCTCAGTCCTGTGAAGAACAAGAAAACCTGTATTTCGATTATAAACATTTATATTAATACTAGCCTAAAACTAGAGGCATTGAAATAGAAGATGTATAGTATATTGTATATTGCTTTTGTTATAGAGTGTACATTATGTTTCTAATATGATGACAAACAAGTAAAATCTTTTAGGACAAACTAAAAGGACCTCATTGCAACAAACACCATTACAGCAGTTCACACTATGAAAGCAAGATGTCAAATCACAGCACAGTGCAGGCACGCTGTTAAAAGATACTCTGGGGTACTCTGAGAAGGCTGTTTTATCCTTCTGCTACCTGTTAACAACATACCTGCGTGAGTTTTGTAAAGTTTTTTCTTCTTGTTTGAGGCCTTCAGTGGCTTTGAAAAAGGAAGGGTAAAAAGGCAAACTGCTTGTCCTCAGTTACACTTTGGAAGAATTGTATCACCAAAGCCTACTCAAAAGGAGGCAGAAAGATAAAATCAAGAAGTATCAATAGAAGTGGAACAGAACAAGGCGAGTTTTTTTCCTCTAAAGAAGGCCCAGGTTATTGGCACCGTTTGCATTTGCTAGAAAATAGAAGTGGCTTATCAGGAGGAGATTCAGGAAAGGCATTCACTGATCTCTCTAAGCCCACAAGGTCTATAAATAGCATCTGCTTTTCCATTTCCCAGCAACATATGAAGAAAGACCCTTTGCTGTATGCAGGTCTGTGTAAACACTTAGACACAAGACAGTAATTTTAAAACAAGAAGAATAAACTTTAGCTTACTTTTTTTTTCAGAAGCTCATAGGATAACAGCTATCAAGACATACATTCTGTTATAGGAAGAGCAGTACAAATGTTAAAGCTTTTAAGACCATGTATAGTTCACTGCACACACAATTTTCCCATGGCCTACACGTATGGCACATCAAGTTTTTACATAGACTCATGTTCCCATGGAGGGATTAATACTGAATTCTGCTGCGTTACACTGGTGCTGCAGTCTTGAATAACTTGTTCAATGCCACAGCACAGGCCTGGTTAGTACATACATCATGCACTTCAACTGCTCACAGTCAAAGACACAAATGACAGAACCAAACTTTACTGTTTTGTTGGTTTTTTTCAAGTAGATAAGTCTTTGGTTAGTAATAAATTCAGTTGGCTTGGGGAAGCAATCATAACTGAAATAGCAACTTTCAACCAGAGGTACGTACTGGAACTTCCAGACCACTAAGTATGCCAAACAAATCCCAATAACAAAACTGAAATGCAGCATGTGATAGTTTGTATGGACTCTGCTTCTATTGGCAGGTGGATTCCTTTGCTGAACAGCTAGTTACAGGCCTAGCAATCAGATAAAATTTCCAATTAATCCCTTGATTTTAGTGTGAGAAGATCTTGGCTTATATGCTTTCTGAGCTTTTCTGTTCATGTCATCTGACAGTAAAACTCTAATGTGCCCCATCCCTTCCCAATAGATTGCAGGCTGATGTTTTAAAATAATGTTCAGATTTACAGAGTACTAAAATTAATCTATTAACCATTAAGTTGACAGAAATCTCTAGGGACACTGCCTTACCTCCTCTGTGTATTACTAAAATGGAAATACTGTCATTAAATAGATTATCCTTTGTCTGTAAGAAATTTTATACAAACAGGTTCAGTTCACAAACGTCTCAGTGCTCTAGACCCTGATAGAGCTCTAGTATTCTTTAATGACATCCAAGATTATTTTAATGCTAAGGAACCATTGCTGATAGTGCAAGGCTGTAATCTTGTTAGTGCAGAATGCTTGTACAAGTCTCTTCAGAGAAGCTTTATAAGACAACACTAAAACAGTATTACAGAACTACACAAAAAGCATTTGCACCCAGGGAATATTTGTCCAATTCCACAGGAGTGCAGACTTTGAGGTGGTCAATCTTCACATATTAGGAGTATCAAATATTTTTATCCAGCATCCAAAACTGTTGTCCTAACCAACGCTACACAAAACAGAGAAGTTTGAAACAAGACAAGCAGCAATTCTCAGCATTCATAATGCTGAGATTAAAACTGGACTCTGCTGAACAGTTCTGTCCCTTTGGTCTGCTCTCAGTAAATGACACACCAGCAATGGGCGTCTCGTAACTCTGACTAAAATTCCCACTCCTAGAACTAAGCATCATGCACTCAGGTAAAAATCCATCTTCCTACACTAATCCAAGTTATCTTCACATATGTCTGGCTCTGTTACTAGAGATGTTTGCGATCACCTTAGATAGGAATTAGCCCTCAGATTTTGCTTTGGCAACACTGAAACTAAAGGGAAAAGTTGAAAGATACAACTCTAAGGCATCAAAGTTAATTGTCCTCTAATTTGCCTTCATAGGAAATGAGGATGAGCCTGAATGAATCACCAGTTTCAGCTGGTTTCTGGAAAAACTGTTTAAACAAGTATCAGAAATATGACTTTCCATACACGCTTTCTTGAATTTCATGACTCCTGATTAGATGGGAGAGTCAGGATCATAGTCACACACAAGTGGAAAATTGTTATCAGTTCTTCTAGGTGAGATATTGCATGCAAAGTTCAAAAGGCTAAAAGGCTTTGGGAAGGGACTGAACTATGGCATGGTGGGCTCAGGCTGTGAATTTCATGCCAATAATACTAGTTTGTTTTGCAAAAGTTTCTCTTTATTACAAATTTATCCCACTGAAATATATAATTATAAACCAGCAGATTAATTTTAGAAGCGTTCAGCTCCTTCTCTAAGGTTGAACATCGAGGCAGAGCAAGGTGGCAAAGAGAATAAGGGGATTATTTGTGGCTGTGAAATGATTCCTTGGACTCTCCAGGACGGTGATCTGAAAACGCCTTAGTATTTATGTGTTGCACCCGTGAATTGCACAAACGGAAGACACATAGCCTCTTCAAAACACTATGGGATCCTGCGAAGAATAACTTTAGCAGAATTTTAGCAAACTGGGAAAGGTTAAACTCATATCAAGAAGGAATGTAAAGTCAGTCCTAGCAACGGAGCTCACCATATTCAGGAAAAAAGAAGCCAAACATAACAGCTACTATTCTCTTAAATACTCTGCTGGAAAAAAAAAGTGCCATTAATCTCTGGACTCTAAAGAAACTGAAGTTTAAAAATTAATGGGATTAAGATGGCCACGTTTTTCACTGAAGTAAGGAGGGAGGCTAAAGGTGCATGATTTGGTTTAGAGTAATCCCAAGAGTAGGTGAAAATATATGTGTAATATCTCATGAGAGCTATCAGACAGTGTCCACATATTTTATATTATTGATCCCTAACTCTGTTTCTAGATATTTAAGCAGTCATATCATGTTCTATAAAATACAAGGTATGCCATGGAATGTATACATAATGCGTAGGATGTGTGATGCAGATAACTGCTGGTGCTCCTTGTCCTGACATTTCTGTTCCACCACTGAACCTTAACACCCTGGTAATAATGGTACACACTGAATGCCAGATAAATGGCATTGATGCTAATTAAATCCCAAAATCAAGATTACTCTTGACCTTTTTTACAATGAGGACTTCTTCAAGAACAAAACTTTGCAAAAAGGACTCTAGTTTGTAAGATATCCAAAACACAATGAGCATAAATACTTTACAAATATTTTTTCACAGTGATTTGATTCGCTGACACAAGCTATTATTTATACTGTATACTTGTCAATTCCTCAGATCTGAAACGCAGAGATTTTATAACAGGTGTGCAGAAAAAGACACATACTACAGAAAGAATTTCTAAAGAAAGTGGTGAAGGTTATTCTTGAGCTATGCACAGGCCAGCTTGTGAATACATAAGTAAAAAGAATTACTTAACTCATAGTAGAAACAGCATGCAACTACTGCCAGCCCTGTCTTCAGCTGAGACTCAGCCTGTACCTTGCAGAATTTTTCACCTTTACCAAACAAGCTGAGGTTCCCTATCTGCAGTGGATTGCTGCTCCTTCAGGATCATACACGGCAGAGTGGAATTGCTCTGCTGCAGAAAATAAGTAACTGAAGAAGAATGAAGAATAAAGAAGTGGGTTTTTTAGTTTGTTGAATCCAAGCAAGTAGCAATATGAATTTGCAAAATCATGGCACAGAAGAGAATTCTTTAAAATGCAAATATTTGAGGCAATGGAAAATAAATACCCACTTTTTAGTAAAGATATGCTGAGGTTTGGAAACTTGCTTTCCCTGTAGCTCTGTTATTAGATTTGGGTTTTGGGAGTTTAGTTTTTATTTTTCAGTTGAATAAATTTAGCAATAAATTATCCCTCCCTTCCCTCCTGCAAAGAAGATTGAAATATCAAGCCAAAACCTTCTTTTACAGTATTTAAATAATGGCTTTAACATGACTTTCAGTGCCTAACTTGAGGTACTGAACTTTCGTGGCCAAACTGATTCAACAGATAAAGCAGAAACTGCAAGGTGGATTTAGAAGGTGAATGAAACAAGACTAAACCTTGTCATTCTTCTTCTTTGTGATTCCGATTATTTTTAATGTAATTTTATGGGTAACTTTCTTTCAGTTGAGCATTTTTCCTCCAGATGTTATGACATTTTGATGTACCTTCACCTCTGTTACTGAATCCACCCTCCTCTGGCAAGCCCATAGTGTCTATTTTTAGTTTGATGAGCTACTAATCCTGTTTCTCTGACAACTGCAATTTATTGGAAGAAATGACTAGTGTTACATTGTCTCAGAGCTATGAGCCCATTTGAGAAATCAGCTTCTTAGTTGACCTTTAAAGCAAGTGAGAATAATGTGCCTGCAATTCCACAGGGTTTGGATTTCATTATCACAACAGTGTGTATGAGATGGGCTGCCCCTGCTGAACAACTCTGCCTCTCTGTTATGTTTTCCTGGTAATTTTAGAAACTGTTTACTGTACATGAAAAATCTGCAAGTTTTCTCAGCTCTGGAGGACAATACTATTTCTAATCCCTTTTCTCTGGAGAGTAACAGTTCACAGTGTGGAGGACTGCATGCTATTGATTCTTCCCAAGAGGAACTTTCCCACAGACCATGACTGCGGTGAAAATCACCACAGATGTCCAAGGATCAGAATGGCAACTGCAAACAGAAAAGAGACGTACTGGAGCAGTGTAGCAGAGTGGCAGCCCTGGTTCTTCCCACTCCTCTCTGGTTCAGAGCCTCACACAAGCTCCTGTTGGAGAATCTGGATACTCCACGTGCATAACAACACAAGCACTATTTAGGATAGGTCAGAGAGAAGCTCTAGTAACTATGATCACAGTGAGAGAACTTCCAGCCAGCACCTCACCCTCTGCTCCTCTTTCTTTCCCAAGTGATTGCAGACACCGACCTACACACTGTTTCAAGAAAAAAAAAATGGTGAGGAAATATTATCATTTCAATGTTAAAAAAAAAAAAAAAAAAAGATATCCATTTCTGGGATGGATGGATGGATGGATTTATTAACTATTCCAAGAAGGAATTAAGCAGAAAAATAACATGATGTTTTGGAGAGATGGCTCTTGGTGAATACATCAGATAATACACTAGTACTATCTTAGAGCATGTGGGGAGTTAGCAACAATCACAGATTGTTAGTTTTAAGTTGAAAGGCATGTTCTTTTAAGTAGGATAAACCCCCCAGCCAGACCTCTAAAATCTTAACTATTAGTAATTTTACCGTGACATCCCTTTGAATCTCAATCTTTGAAATGCCAGGATGTCTGCATTGACTGTTAAGGGAATGAACCTGGCTAGATCAGAGCAGACATAAATTTTAGATACTTAAATACAGATCAGCCAGATTTCACTCATATTTACAGCAATTCCCTAAACCCTTGATTCTCTAGAGGATCCCAGTGCAATTTGGGCACAGTGACACAGAAGAATAATAAGGAATATTCTAGCATCAAAGACCTTAATGGCTGCAACCTACTGAGGTGCTCATTTTCTGGCAAGGCAGTGCAAATGTCATGTATTAGGATGGGAATTTTGTTTAGACTTCAGTAAAAGGCACAATGCTGTCCTGTCAGTCAGCACATTTAAAGCGTAGCTTTGGGATGCTCTGCATCTCTTAATAAGCTCTAAACAACTGAGTTAAATCTCAGCCTTACCCAACATTGATCTGCATGGCATTTTTGCAGAAGCTGCTGGATGAAATACTACTTCCTTGGAAATTTACTACAGGCAGCTCTTAGTTACATGTGCATTTGAAAGTTCCATATATAGGACTGTTTCTGAAGGAAGGGTGTGAACTGTAGATTATCTCACAGACTTTGTACTGTTTTATTGTGATACAACAGTATTCCAAGCCTTCTTTCTGTTTAGGTATTTCTAAACAATATTTACTTACAGAGTAAAGGAGTCTCCATATTTTTAAAAGTGCTAACATTTATCCCTACATACTTTTTAGAATGCGTTCTTACTACCACCTCCAAATTTCCAGTTGGCAAAGTACCTCACTTGCCCTGTTTCACATCTGGTTTTGCATTCAATATTGAAACTCACAGAGGAATTCTTAGTCCTACCTCCAGAAAAGCCAAATAATACAAAAAATCAGGACACTCTTTACCTTTTCCATTTAGACTTTCTTTTCCCCCCCACAATTCTTCTCTATAACTAGAGATTCAAGTCTTATTTAAAATAAAAAAGCTCAAAATTCATGCATTTGTCATGTAATTCCACTAAAACTTTAAGGATTATAGCCTCTAAGATTCAACCTTATGCCCTCAGATTTCATGACACTATGTACAATACTTTCTTGCATTTTGTATGAATAGTCTCTGCATCATCCAGCTTCCAAATAGATAAAAGCTAACATCTATGTAAAGCTGCCCTCTCCTACACACACTATCTTCAGATACTTCTTATTTATACACTTTATACACTTGCAGGACCTACAAGAAGCTTCCAGAGAGGAATCTTTACACACTTAAACACTGACTAGCACATTGGACTTAACTTAGAGGGGGGATTTCTAACTGACATTTCCAAAACTTATTTAGGCATTTAGAACCTCAGGATCATTCAGCAAAGTAAGGTTCAATTTCCAGAAAGAGGTTGTGTTTAAGCAAGAAAAATGGGATTGAGAAGTATACCCCTTATGGGACTTTAAAAATTTTACCACCTTCTTCTTAGCAAAAGCAAATAATCTGAACTGGGCAGCCATGCTTTCAGTGTAGTTTCAGAATGATTTCCATCAACCAGAAGAGCCATAAAAACTTCTAAAATAAATATACCTGTCAGTACCTCCTTTTTTTTTTTTTCCATATAATCTGTTCTCTCATGCAATACCTCACATCTAAAAAATCTCCCCTTGGTGGTTATTTATTTCTAAGCTTGTTCTTTCACAATAAGTTCAGAAACTCTGATATTGATTTAACAGTAAGTTCCAATCTCACCAGGGAAGGAAAAAATAATACCTTAGGGATGTACTGGTAATAAACAAATGCCAAAATGGATTAAATAGTATCTGCCCTCTGTGGGTAATAATCAGGTTTAGCATCTATTTACTGCTGTTTATAAAACAGAAGTCATCCACTGTAGATACCTGGTTTATTACTCCTGTTTATCATTCCTGGGTATATCTTACATCTATTACCCGTACTGTTGTTTCTAGGATGTGAGACTAGTCTTACTCAGTGGGCAGTCTTTTAAAATACTGTTTACATCCAAAACTCTTTTCTAATTCTAGTCTATGGTTCTGATTTTGCTCTTCCTTATTTAAGTAGCAACATATAGTTTTAGAAAACTAACAAAAACCCACCACCTCATAAAATTGAATGATTCCATTATATCTTCTTATATCTTCTTCTCT
>VYZT01042403.1:25460-47155 GCA_013400735.1 Pomatostomus ruficeps
TTCTTCTCTGAGGAAGAGGATGGAAGGACGAACAGTACATGTCATTCATGGTGTTATTCTGCCATTTAATGTCCTGCTGAGAAGCAGTTTGTTAAGGTGATAGGTGTTGTACAGGAGCCTACAAAGAGGAAATTAGCATGGCTTTATTTATTGCTTCGAGAGTGGTCATTAGAGAATATTGCTAAGGAATAATTACCTAGAAGACAAGTAGCTCAATGTGAAACCTTCTGCTAATGGAAAGTTAGTTTTGGGCCTACAAATTCACAAAAGCACAAAGAAAGTGTGTTAATGATAACCTGGCAACTATCTCTCTGCTCTTTAGAATCTGAAAATGTTATTACCATCTTTACTATGGGATAAGGTTTATGCAGGCATTCTGGCATACAGTTCAGGTGAACATGGCACAGAGGTTTTGCATAACTGGGCTAGGGGCTCAAAGCTCAAAACCTCTTCTAAATCACACTCCTAAAGGCATCCAAGAGTTGTGACTGGCAGTGCTGGTGTCACATGCAAAGGGTTCAGACACTAGGAGAGATTTGCAGAACCGCAGTAGCCCATGTTCGTGACAGTCACCATGGCTACATTGGTAACCCTTTATTTATCCTGGAATATGCTTATCTATCCCTCTGACACTTAGTTTGATTCAGTTTATTTTGGCCTATGCAAAATGCTGAAAAGCAGCACAACAGAAGATCTGAGACACAGCACTTGGGCTGAAAAGAATGTAATTCAGTGGGATCAGTCTCACTTATCTTGGCCATCTTAAAAAACAGATGTCTAGTCTAAGTTTGCCATCTGTGGTCACTGAAAAAGTTAAGCACACTCAAGGATTTAGGCAGCCTCATACTCTGTCTAAAGCAGAGGGGACAAGTGCCTGAAGTGCTTACCTGTCCTCCAGTTTTCAAAACAAATTTGATTGTTGGAATGTCAAAGAAGGCCAGACAGCTGAAAATGCTGCTGCAGCCAGGGTAATCAGCGTGTTGCTCTTGATTCATGTTAATTCCACTGCCTCCTTGCTAGCCAGAGAAGACACTTGTTTGTCCGAAATCCTCTCTTCTCTTTTTGTCTGAAATGAAACACGTTCAGCCTCATTCTGCCTTGGAAACTAAAATCCCTGGAGCAAACAGTTGTTTTAACATCTGCCCCCACTGATCCTTTTGTTAAGGCCGCCAGCAAAGTTGCCACTTTGCATCACATGCTGTATTGGGCTCTCTAATGTGAACCCCAGCCCAGAGGGAAGCAGACTGAGATGCCTCATAGTGTTTTTAGAGGCCATTTTGTTGCTATAGTGACAGAGTGACACTAACCTGGACTACAGATAACTGGGGGTCAACCTTTCTAAGCCATAGGAACAAGTTAGCATCTGCAGAGGTGAGTGATCTGTGGCCTGTGACTGAATCGTTGCATTCCCCAATTTCACTGTTTCTCTTGCTTTCATGCATGATTAACAGCCAAGCCACAAAGGATCAATCATGTATATGAGGTTAAACACTTTACAGATTTTTGTTGTAAGCCTGCTCATGCATTGCAAATTACTCACGTCGTTAAGGAGTAACTCCTATCTGCACAGATAAATTTGCTGTTTGTGGAAGCTAAAACATGCCATGGGCTGTTAATGCACTGACTTCACCCAAATCCACCAGTGATAACTTGCACTGCGGTCTTTTCCCTCTCTAAGGGTTTGAGTGCTTGCTGTGTCACCACAGCAGTTTTGTCTTTGCTGCAGGAAGAGTAGGATCAGCCCTTTAACTCCAGTTATTCTTTAGATATAACCAGACATGTCAACAATAAATGCTAATAAGAACAACAATAGGAATTATTCACTATCTATGTCACATACAGTGTACTAAGGGAAGGAAAGTGGAGGTCTTTTGGAGAGCAGAACCCTGACCAAGAGCAGGACATAGCATGCAAGATCATGGACTCATTAACAGCAGCAGAAGCTGATCAACTCCTACTTGTTGAGTCTACTGCACACTCAGCATCTTCAATTCATCCACAGCCTCTCCTGTCACTGGCACCTTCAATCCTGTACAGCATTATGAATAATGTAATACCTTGAGGGAAAGGAACCAACTGTCTCTGAGTTTGACAAGCTTTTTTTAAGCTTCTTGTTTTGTTGCTAACTTAAGCATGTTGCTATTTCCAATACTACACAAGCACAATTTTGCAAAAGATCACCAGAATCCAGAAATGGAGCTAGAAGCTCTGAGACTGCATTAGGACAGCGAACTGGTTCTCCTCAGTGAGCTCTGGGCACTCAGTAGAGGTGACGTAGTGGCCTGAGACTTGAAGAGGGAAACTCAGAAGATGTCCTAAGTTTACAGTGCTGCTGCTGGATTACAGATTCCTCAACAGGACCATATGCATGAAGCCTGCATGTGTGACAGCTTGTGGCAGCTGAAGAATCGGAAAGTTGCCCAGCAATTCAACTTGCCCCAACAACCAAGGCAGGTTTCAGACTCATTTGCAATTCAACACAGCAGCTTTGGGTGCTATTTCTTTTTTGCATTCATTTTTAAATTTCCTGAGAGAAGGATCTATTCAGAACAAGAAATATACAATGTGAAATTGGTTATCAAAGTTTACGTCTTAGTGCAGTGCTGATACTTCTAAATGCATGCAGCATGTCATGGTTTTGCACTGCTTGCTTTATACAGGAGAAAATGGAAGATGGATGTTAAATATGCCTGATCCTGCTTGGTAGGAAACACTGTAAGCACAGGAGGAGACAGCACAGTGAAATGGCATGTGCACACACATGACAGGCCATGGACCTGTTAATGACTCCATCACAAGGATTTCTTCAAAACGGGCAATTCCCATACAAGATTTTCAAGGTTGTAAGAGCTTTGGTTTTCTGTTTGCAGAGGCATGCTTCCAGGCTTCAAAATAGACTCAGATCTGAAACTGTATGTGGGAATGAGCAGAGAAGCCAAAACCACAAACGCAGTTAATGACTATTGGCTCTCTGGAATTAAAAATGAATTATCCTTTGGGATCCTGCAAGAAAACCACACTTTGAGAGTCCTGGCTCAGCAGCAATTCTCCCATGCAGAGGCTTTTTTCTTTGAATGGCAAATTTTACCAGATGGATGCAGAACAAAATTTATCCACCATGCTACCACTTCATCACTATTTCCCTTTTGCTCTGACTTCATGACCTCTATGCACTGCATCACAGAAAAGCCTGTGTGATGGGGAGCTTCAAGCAGATGGAAAAATCTGACACACGATCTGTAAAAAGCATTCTGGGGAAATGACAGTGGACTCTCTTTACTTAGGTCTTATGATTTTTGTACAAGAAACTGGCCACAAAGAACCAATGAACCCAGCTAGGGGGGTCTTCACATCACCTTCCCTTTGCCTTGTACAGGCAATATGAAATAGATCTCCTCCCTCTCTCTTCAGAGAGGCTGGATTTATTCTGCACAGAAACTCAAGACAGCAGATTGTGGCTACTTGCAGCTACGTGAAGAAACACAACCATGTAAATTCTTACCCAGAGGAACAAAAGATCATCTGTTTTGTAGGAAGGAAAATGCGGAAAGAAAACTCCAACTAGAGTATATGATTTCTGCAACCATTTTAGCACCTCTAACCTCTCCATCATCTCAACATATAAAATTCTGAGAACCTTTTTATTTATGAAGACAATGCCAGGCAAATGAGATCATTTTCCACATCAGTAAAAGTAAGTGTTGTTGAAGAAATGTTGAGTCTGACTACCACCTAATTGACATGACAAGATCAATCTTAATAATAAGTTTCATTTAACTTTTTAAAGGTGTCCAAGAAAATAAGCTTGTAACCTAATATGAAAGGCAGCAGATGCAACCACTAATTTAGAAAGTGCTGAGAATTTGTTTTACGCTTTCCTCACATTGAGTAGAAAAATGTCCTCAGAGAGTCCACAGTTTTTTCATTAACTTCCCTCATCGTAACACAAATAACCCAGTACTTAGCATCCGTGCTGCAGTTCTAGGTACATTATCTTTACAGAAGCTTATAAAAAACAAAGACTGTATATTCTTATGCAGTCAGTCTACTCTAATTTGGGGAGCTAGATGATTTATCTGCAAACACTATCAATGTATTCATGGTGATACCAATACCAATTTTCAGTTTTCACTCTAATGTCTCTGATTATAAATTTCCTCTTATGGAACAAACAGTATCTGAGAGGATGAGGATGGTGATACAAACTGGTTTTGATTGTTTCTCCAATTTGCTAATAGAACTAGCATTTATCCATCATTTGCTATGAAAATGTTATCATTGAATAAAATCAGGTGCAGCAGAATTAACCTAGACATTTCTTATTGGCAACTGTAAGAGATAATGTATTGAACTACAAGCTTTTGGTCTAAACCTCTACATCTGTACTCTTCATATAGGATTATGGGTGGTGAGAAGAGAAAAAGAGCTTGGCCAGAGAAGCTGGTACTCTGACATCAGCACCTACTGAACAATGAAGATGTGCCAGCAAAGTCAGACCAAAATCTAAATCTACTAATGGCTTTTTGAAAAAACTTCCCTCTAGGGAACTAAGTAATGACATCAGAACTATGGATTTATGAGCTGGGAAGTGTCACTCCTCTTTCAGTGGTGAAACATGAACTTTGATCCATTTATGATTCTTACACATCTCACTGGTGTTCCCAGGGTAAAAAAATGTATGCTACATCCTGTGTATGTGCAAACTAATGGCTATAGGCTAAAACTTGTCATCCTGTGCAGGAAATTCTCAGATCTGTAGTTTGGATGGAAATTCTACAACCTCAACCTTGAACAGTTTTTGTAAGCCACTTTTCAGATAGACTGTAGAACTGCATATGCTGTTTATCAAGGTAGATAAAAAATAATTCCTCTAATCCCAAGAATGCTCTAATACCAATGGAAGAAATCTTTAACATCAGTATTCTGCTAGAAAGTGAGAGAATTTGCATTAAAGTAAATTTCTGGGTTAATTCCCATGCATCTACCCTCCTCAGGCAAGGAAAAAATCACCCCTGTATAATAAGTACAGATCTCCTCTCTGAAGTCTGTAAAGGTTCAAGACAGTCCTTTCTCATCCAGAAAGGTTTCATGCAAAAGAAGCCTGAAACATATTCAGTGCAGGCTAGCAGTGCCATGCTGACTTAACCCCCATACTCACAGGGGTTACTAGTCAAAGGAGAAAAATACAGAACTGTCGTTCCCTTCACAGATAGATCCAGCTGGATCATCTTGAAATGTGGTGAAATTTATTTATTTATTTTCAAGAGGTGTCTCATGTTACAACTACTAAATCCATACGCAAACTCATTTCTGCTCTGGATTAGAGAAATGCAGAGTTTCTCATGCCTCCTAGCTGCTGCTGAGTCTTATCTTTGATTAAAGTGATTAAAGGCCCACGTATAGCTAAGCCACATCGGAATCACCGCACAGATTTTAACTAACAATCTGCAAGCTCAAACCCAGGATGATCCACAGGCAGCACACCCACACAGGAAAACTGACCACCATTACTTTGGGAAAGGAAAACCTGAGAAACAAACAATGCTGAAAATGTGCCAGATACACATCTTGCTTGAACTGGATTAATTGAAGACAATAATACTATATTAATTTTCAACAACAAAGAATTGGCCTTCTTTTTTTTTTAATTGTCTTGGACTAACAAAAATCTTGAACTGCCGTTTGCATTAAACTTGGAAAAGTACTGCCTTCCTCTTTTGGATGTTTTTTTTTGATCTTCACTAGATAAAGCAGGGGACCTTCAGCCAATCCAACAACAGAGGAAGTTCCCAAATAAGCAATCATTGCTAACAGAATGGATTTTCAATAACCAATCTGGACTGGGAGCACAAGTCCTGTTAAAACATGTGGAAAACCAGCATCCAGAGTGTTTCCAGTGTCTGCTGGAATGTCTCAGAATACGTTTTCACAAGACCAAATTTTTAGAAAACTTCAGGGCTTCTACCAAAAATCAGTTTGGCTAATAATTTAGAGGGAAAACAAGTCCCACTGAAGAGAACTTTTCTGTTTGTCCACACATTGATCTTCTGCATTTTGTTTACACTGTCCTGGAAGGAATGGACATACAACACTGTAGGACAAATACTGAACATCATTTTATATAAGAAGACAGTGCTCATCTAAAGCTTTAGCATAAAAATCAGGTAGAGTGATTTACCAAAGTGGGGGCTTTATTCATTAAATATTGATATTTTTGTTGCCAAAAAAGTCAAGAAATGCCTTCTTCCCACTTGTATAACAATAAGGTTTGATAGGTAGAATGTATTAAATATACAGTAGTTTCTTCTGAAAAGCTATCCAAGCTCACTCAGCTTACAGTATGTGGAATGTAATTATCCAGAAAGTGAAATATGTATAAAAATAGGTAAAATTCCTACAATATTTGCATTGAGTCATAATTCCTCCTGCCAGGAAGGTTACAATAGCTCTACAGTATATGTATGAAATGCTTGTTCATAAAGCTAAAAAACATCATTACCTTACTGAAGAACACATTAAATGTAGGAATGCATAATCAGAACTGACTCTCAATTCTGCTTAGCTGGTGCAAATCTACAGAGAACCATCATCCTTTCTGCACAAAACAAGACCAACCTCTAATTTGAGAGTTGGGGGTTTGTTTTGTTGTTTTGTTTGCCATAGAGGGGCCAGACTGAAGTTTATGAAAGAAATTCCTCTGGAAGTGGAAGTACATTGTTAATATTTTTTCCCTATCTCCACTTTGTTTACTGACAGCAGTTACCCACCTTTTAAAATGTTTATTGCCTGACATTACATGGAGCTTTCTACTGCCTGTTCAGAAGAAGGCAGTGAAATACAAGGAACCTCCAACTCCCCTGTCATGACCCAGTTCTGGGCTTGTGCTTTTGTGACGAGTCTTTGACCTGCAGCAGGCCTCATAGGCTGGTCTCCCGGAGGAACATGGTGCCGATGTTGTAAGACACCTTTCTCACTCTGGCAGATGTGATGGAGGGTTTTGGTGGCTTCTGACCACTTCTGACCTCCAGGAAGTAACAGATTCCAGGAATTTCCTTTGGAAAGTTTTCTGGAAGCTCTTCACGGGAACGAGGGATAAAAATAAAATTTTCTTCCTTTTTCAAAAGCCTAGAGGAAAACAAAACAGCGGGATATAAAACACAGCAAAACACATTTCAGAAATGTCTGGAAGAAGTGCATCCAAGTAAAAAATGAGTTAACAATATTATGCAACATCTAAAGAAATTCTGAATCAGGATCCTCAGCTGATAAATATGAATTTATCATCATTAACTTCAAGGAGCTCGATTGACTGAGATCAGCTGAAGGAATGGCTCAAAAAACCATTCCCTGAAAATCAGTGTCAGCATTCAGAAAGTAATGTACCAGAAAGAGAACCAAATTCATAATGATCATTGTCCAGAACATATCATTTAGCTTAATTAAAAGACTTCAGTCTGGTAATTTGGGCAGAAATTAACATTTCAGAGTGATGGCTCCCACCAGGTTTCCTGCTGGAAGGCAGGTATGAAGGTGGCAGTGCTTGGGAGCTCTCACAGATAAAAGCAGGGAGGTCAGTTTGTGCCCTTCTCACACTCAGTAGTACTGTATTTCATAAACTGGGTTCATATACAGCAAATCCTGTTTGAACACCTCAAAACTGACGCTATTCATCCAAAGTACCCATGGGTTTAATCTAGGCTATTTGGTTGGGTCAAAAAGGGATCCAGGTTCCCCGGAGCCACGAAGCCACCTCCTGGCACACCTACAGACCTGACTATACTGCCTTCTGCCATCTTAGCCATGGGAGAGAAATCTGTCTTTGGATAGATCTGAAAATTTAGGGCATCTTTATCAAGTATCCTCCCTAGAACTAGCTGGACTGGTGAAATAAAGGAAATAACTCTACACATTTTCTTTTGGTTTCCAATAAATGAAGTAAATTAAGTTAGTGGTATTCAATCCCTTGCAGCATTGAAAAGAGCAGTTTTGAGACAATGGTAAATTCTGAGCACAGTTGGATATACAAAAGCATTCTTCCTCTTTTCCCTCCAACGATATTCTTTCTCTCAATCAGTTTGAAGCTCAAAAGCATAATTGGGAAGAACTTTATAAGTTCCAGTGGAATTTTGTAACAGATAGTTTATTTAATGTCTGTAAAGTTGATTTCTGGAAAGTAAATGAATGAATGAATCCTGTTGCCAGGATAGTTCTCCAGGACTATCAGTATATGAAATGGCACTTTACTGAGTATTTTTCATGGGTTTTGCGTGAGACAATCTGTGTGAATCATTGAAATATAAAGGCATTTTCTTTCCAACTTTTAAATAATCACTTCGTTATAAACCCAACTATGTTTTTGCCTTTGAACTTCTGTAGAGGTCTTTAGTGTGTGGTTTAGTGAAGGTCCAGATGGCCAATTTTATGATCAAAATACTGCAATCTTCTCCAAATCGCATGAATGTTTGTGGAGGCCTCTACAGAGACACTTCTCTCCTTTCATCTCTGCAATGTTTGCAGTAAATATTTTGCATTTCCAGACTACAGACTTAATACTGAAATAACCCTTCACAGCTTCCCAAACTAGATTTCTGCACATGACAGCTGAAGTCTCAGAACTTTCTGAGCTAAATCTGTAAGCTTTCACTGTAGTCACTCTTCCCCACACTGACTATTCACTATGGAGCATACAGCCTTCCTAAAAATCACTGGTTTCCTTATTAGAGTCTAACATCACGTCATTTTAATGACAATTACACAAATCTAAAACTGGAAAATATATCTATATTGTTTGATTCAGGTCAGGGCTGGCACTAATATTAGTTGTTACTTTACACTATTTCCTCATAGAAAGAGAAGTGCAAGATATTAATTACCTATCATATTTTCACTTGTTTTGTGAACTGTAACTTGGTTACAATGAAATGCTCCAGGAGTGACGGACAATGAGTCCTTTGAAGATTCCTCCATGACTGTGGCTTGTGATAGACTCCACATCCCTGTATTTGATGCACTGCTTGAATCAGCCTCTAACCCTCAGAAATTGTCCAGCTGACCTTTATTGGGATAACGTTTTAGCTCTTAAGCAATCATGCAGGAAACCTTAGTTACCAAATGCTAATGGAAGTTACTTATGATTACATTCTATTCTACTTTACACTTTTAAGGCAGAAAATAATTTCTGCCTCATAGAATAATACTATTAGAAAGACTTTAATCATGATGAAAATAGCCTCTTGTTAGCTTTCTCCTAAAGAACAGGTTCTTCAAAATCCTTAAATAATATGTTGGTCCTGACACTTGGCTTCCCAGTCTGAGCATGAGATCATAGTTCAGAAATTGCCTCTGATTTCTTATATCTTTGTGAACATAACTACAGAAACAAGTTATCTGCATATCCTCAGTGCACACCAGTGAGGACATTTTTCTGCAGAAATCTTCCCTCTTAATTTTAGGCAACTTGTGATGTTAAAAAGAAAACAGTAGCAGTTGATGGCCATGGCAATTTCTAAGCTTCTTATCTTCCTTTTCACGGATACAAAGAACCCCAAAAGATCCTTGTGCCAAGCAGGTGAATGAATAGGGCACTGAGCCACTCTGTGGTGGGCTGAACTTGGCTGGACACCAGGTGCCCACTAAAGCCAGTCTATCCCACACAATCCAGTTTTTGCACTTCCTCTCTGGCTTGGGAGAAGATCCAGTGTAAAACCTTCTGCTCTGGAACATTTCCTGGGTGGTGGCACACAGTTCTGGTTGGTTGCCTCACCTCATGGACCATTCTCAGAGCATTTTTTTATTAAAAAGACAGACTGCCTGTTGTGATAGCCTGAAAAAACAATCTACCCTGAGAGGACAATCTTATCCTTCACCTTCAGGAAATGATGTTGCAGCTTAAACTGTATAAAAAATGTCCCCAGATTGTCCCACATTCAGAGAGCTCAAGCTGAAGTTACACAACCTCCGCAGTTCAGGAATATGCATATAAAAACTAGTCTGAAAATATCCCAAAGCATTTATCTTAGCTGTGTTTTCTGAATCACTTCTGTGAATCTCCCTTCAGGGCACTATTGCAAAGGATATTTTTATCATAGGTTTTTCACAGGTTCAAAATTCTGGGTTCCACTCAAGTGGCTGGATACACAACTTACAATTCAGAGCTCAAATTGTGAGGGTCATCGTACTCAGGCACTCCTATAAATTGCCTGGAATTAAGTTTGCCCTCTGCTAGTCTTTTTTTTTTGATGTTTCAGGGGAGGAAGAATTTTTTAAACACTGATTTGCAGTTGATTAACTTTGACACCTTCTCTTCCTAACCTGAAATCTTTCAAAGCTTTTTAAACTCTTTTTCTGTCCCTATCTTGGTGGAAATGCTCTTGCTTTCAGACAAAAAGAGACAGTATCTGAGAACTGTCCTATTTTTGTTTTTCTTTTCAGTTCCTTCATTCAAGGAAAAAAGTCAGGTCTGTGTGTGAATGAAAATTGGGATCATACTCAGTGGAAACCTTGAAGAAGCTTTTAAAAGCTGTAGCTCTTTCTTCACATAGATGAAATGATAGGGTAATTATATTTCAAACTGTCTTGGCAAGAAACACATCTTCATCAGAGTTGCTATATTCAGAAAACCATAGAATCATAGAATATGCTGAGTTGGAAGGGATCCATCAGGATCATCAAGTCCAACTCCTGGTACTGCACAGGACACCCCTAGAGTCACACCATGTGCCTGAGAGCATTGTCCAAGTGCTCCTTGAACTCTGTCAGGCTTGGTGCTGGGACCACCTTCCTTGGGGAGCCTGTTCCAGTGCCCAACCACCCTCTGGGTGAAGAACCTTTTCCTGACATCCAGCCTAAACCTTCCCTGATTCAGCTTCATGCCTTTTTCTTGACTCCTGTCACAGGTCATAAGACTGAAGAGATCAGTGACTGCCCCCTCTTCTTCCCCTCATGAGGATGTTGCAGACTGCCATGAGGTCTCTTCTCAGTCTCCTCTTCTCCAGGTTGAACAGACTTAAGTGACCTCAGGCACTTCTCATACAGCTTCCGCTCTAGACCCTTCACCATCCTTTGGACACTCTCTAACTGTTTAATATCCCTCTTACATTGTGGCACCCAAAGCTGCCCCCAGCGCTCAAGGTGAGGCCGCCCCAGTGCAGAGCAGAACGGGACAATCCCCTCCCTTGCCTGGCTGGCGATGCTGAGCCTGAAGCTCCCCAGGACACGCTTGGCCCTCCTAGCTGCCCGGGCACTGCTGGCTCATGTCCAGCTTGCCATTGACCAGGACCCCCAGGTCCCTTTCCACAGTGCTTCTTTCCAGCCCCTCATTCCCCATTCTGTACACACAAACAGGGCTGCCCTGTCCTGGGTGCAGAATCTTGCACTTGCCTTTATTAAACTTCATATGGTTCATACAGCCCAGCCCTCTAATTTGAACTAAGAAATGGTGATTGCTCATCTCTCTGTTAGTTTGAACTAACAGAGTCTTGCTATTACAAAACTACTTGTTGCAAAGCCCTTTATACTAAGTGAATGTTTCCCATGATGATTCTTACTCCCTCCATTCCCACTCTTTATCTCTCCATCTCTCAGAGATGTCAGACTTTTGTACTTTTCACTGGATTGCTGAATCAGAGCACAAAAACACCCACTCAGAACTAAACTTCAATGTAAACTTTTCTTTAGGAAAATTGGTCTGTGTAAACTAAAATTTGAACAATGCTTCTAAGAGAAATACAATGCTCTACAACAGAGACTATGCACTGCATTCCTAAACATAGAATGCAACAAGAAAAGCACGTTGGCCAGGTGAATCTCCCATAAATGCTATTTTTCACAGGTAGAGATATCAACAAAAGAAAAAGGTTCTTTCTGCCCTGACTCTAAAAGGACTGTAAAACCTTTTGTTAACCTTGTTCATATCATCCCATTAATTGATATAATTAGAACAAGCTATTTAATGGCTTTCCAAACAGGCCATGAGAAGACTGTTTCCTGTTGGACTGCTGCTCCCTGCCTCTGTAGCAACAAGTGTTGCTTGCTTCACCAGCTGGGCGTCTGCTTGATAACATACACCAGCTCATTAGTTTCCATATAAACACAGATAATAAAGGATTATTGCACTCATTAGAAATATTGGAAGGCTGCTCTTAAAATACTCTCTATAAAGATATGAATTTGCTATTGTAATGCTAAAAATCAGTGCAATTGGTTCTAAACTTTAGCAGATTTGAATTTCTCTCTCTCATCAAGGGACTGGAAAAAAAACTCCCGGCTATATTTCTACCTAATTAATTGCACATTGCATTTATTGCTTTTTAAACTATGGAAGTTAGTGTATTGATGTTTCTTCTTCATACAAATCAGCTGTGGTAAGGTTATGAAAGGACCAGTCATGATTTTTAGTGGAATACATGTCATACCACATGCAGCTCAGCATGGTGTCAGTCTCTTGACTTTTAATAGTTTTCTTTGTCACCCATCTAAGCAAAAAGAACACTGGGTCTCTGCTCTCTGTTTGGGACATTAGAGGCTCAGTGCACAGGTTTGCATCTTCACTACTAAAAGGCCTCAGGCATTACACTGATGCAACAGCGCTGGCCTCAGGACCTGCCTGGATTTTTCCAGGCTTGAGCTTTTTGTGGTTTTAGCAGTTGTGTAACCAACAGATGACTTTTGCCTAAACATGTTTTAGCTTTAGATTAGCTGTGTGAAACTGTGGTGCAACATACACTGTTAAATACTGAACAGTGATCTAACACAGTTATTCTGTGTTGAGTGAACCTGGAATAAAAATACAGTGTCACAAAGCACAAGCACAGCCAGAGGCCCAAGGACCACAATCACAAACCACAGTGATTATGGGGTGTAGCCTCACAGAAGCAAGTGACATTGGGAGCAGAAACCCGAGAAAAAAATAGTGCATTTTGACTACACTTCTAAAATTAGACTAGAAATATTTTTTTGTGTCCATGAATAAGCTGTATTCCCATTCTGTCCATAACTAAGATGCCTGTCCACCAACATCTCTTGAAAACATACACGGTGAATTGACAAATATAAAAACAAACAGTTTTTTAAAGGATGCTGAGAAATAAAATCTAAAACAATCTGAAAAGGCTCTTGGTTTGCCCACATGAGGCAGAAAAATACAGACGTACATATAGCTATAACTTGCAGGATAAATAATACATATAAATAGATATAACCTGTAGGAAAAAGAATTTGATGAAAATCTATACAGAATTTATTAAAAAGCTTGATTTTCATTTAAAATCCCTGTAAAGAGAGAAGTATAGAAATACTTCTTAATTACCTAAAACTTCTTTCATACAACTTTCTGTGAAAGAACTATTTAAAACCTACATGGGTTTTAATCAATTTCAAAGGCTGAGAAGCAATTTATGCAGGTGAACACACAATGACCTCACCAAGCTCAATAAGGAGGTACACCTGGGTTGCCCTCTGTCCTAAATCAAGATAAAGATGTGGGATACAGGCTGCTCATCTTTGCCTAAGCTCAGGTCTCAGATGTATCACCCAGCATGTGATAATGGAAAATATCTGTACTCAACACTGAGTGCCAGAAGCACATTCTCCACGAGGGAAATACGTGTTGCAAAAGACTAGAGGTAGTAAGAACAGGAAAAAAAGAATTCATTTTTAAATAGAAGTCACTTAATAAACAGGAACAACTATGTTTACCTGCTTTTGATAACTGCTTAGAAATCCCAAAGCATTACATTGCAACACTATGAGGAAAACAAGACAAATGTGGGTATATCATATTAATATATTATAAAAATCATTATTAAAGGCTGAAACAAAAAATTCAAAAATATTTAATCTCTCTCTGTGCTGAAGAGTCTCATAAAACTTACTGTGCTTCCTTCCTGACTATGGAAAATAGGGTAATTCTATTCAATTCAGGATAATGTAGATGAATTAAATAACCTTTGAGCCAATTCTCTTCCTCTTCCTTCCTGTCCACATGTTTAAACAGGGACCAGTCTGGGATGCTCAGCTTCCTCTCCAGTTTCCATGCATTTCACGGGAAGTTTTACCAGTGCTATTCCAGTCATTTAATTTCGGAACGCTCAGTGATTCTAAGCAAATGGGGCTCTGTGATCCTTCTGTCAAAAGACCTATCTGAGTCAAGAGAACAAGATATTTCAAACAGAAGTGAGGTTTCAGATTCAAAAGATGCAAAGGCCACCTTTGTAAAAGGTGTTGTTTCACACACAGCAGAGCTCTGCCCAGGCAGGTGGAACTGGAGCAAGGCTGCCCCAGGCTCACTGCTGCTGCTAAGCAACAAACATCACACCTTGTGTTCATAATTTTAGACTGATTCTTACTTAGGCAGATTATAGGCTTGAAGGGAAGTGTCTGTAACCAATAATAGGTATTCTGAAGTGTGATTATTATTTGAATGCTGATGACACTTTATGATGCATAATCTTTACCTTCTCTTCCAAGCCCCTTGGTATTGGACATGCTTCCAGTATCTGTATGCTTTATAAGCACAAAACTTGTATCACAACTTCCATCAGGGGCCGTAGTGGACACAAACACTGACGATAAATTTCAGTAGTTTCATTTAATTGAAAATTCTGTTGTTTTCATAGTGACGGCAAAATGATCTACTTTGGTAAACACTGATTCTTAGATAATAGAAATATTAACAGCGGTATTAACAGAGTGCATACCAGCACACTATGATTAAATAGAAGCATTTAACAGAATATAAAGTCAAATATGAACGCATTTCAGTTTGTGATGAATCACTCTACTTATACACAATAAATATACTCATACCAAATGTATTTAAGAAAAGTTATGTATGGAAGCATCAGATCACTACTTGTTTATTTGGACACTACTGGGAAATTATGTTAAATCTCATAGATCACTTTTAGAAACTCTGAATAATTCTGCCCCTTTGAGCATTTTGTAATTGCAGTCTTTTCTGGCCACTGTGTCAACAGTTTCATTTCTTGACTTCGACCCTGTTTGTTTTCAAGCCTTCAACTATACCAGAAGGTATGGTTGGAAAACAACTTTTCGAGTTGCCCTGTGCACATTCATTTTATCTTTTCAGGTAATTTCTCAAACCTGTAATATAAAATTCTTCCTAGCCTGATCACCATTACTTCTAGGTATTCACCTTGAATGATAACTGTATCTCATTCATATATTTTCTTGCCATTTCTACTTCCTTTACCTGTAACCATATGTCTAGCTTGTTACTTCCACTGAAAGTTCTCTGAGTCAAGCACTGAATTTGTTCAGCACATTAACAGCAGATTGTTTACCAAGTACAATAATGCAGATAACAAATGCCAATAATTCTATATTTTGTTGTGATTTATTTTGCAATTTTATGTTGCAGCATTACTACATCGTCAGTCACTTTTCTACTTTCTTCCCTTTTTGAAGCAACAGTCTAAATTCATAGCTTTCTGGAAGGCAAATACAGACATGATGGTCATATAAGGTGAAAGTTTGGCCACCTTGAAAAAAATGGTTCTATTCATACTGGATTTCTAGGATTAAAGGGAAGTGAAAAAAACTGCAGACCCGTTTTTGATACAACCTGAAAGATATGCAGAGTGCAAAGCTCTGGCTCACGTTTTGGTACCTAGGACTTAGCAGGAACTCATATTTGACCTGCCATGGTACGATACGCTCAGTGGCAGCCAGGCAGAGACAAGATACAGGTAAAGAGAAGCTGTCTTCTCTGTGCCACAAGGTACTGGGCGTCAGATAAAGGGCAGCATAAATCCACAGATTTCTAACAGGCTCCATACAGAGGCCCTCAAACTAACTTTCAGAGCAGTGAAAGCTTTTATCAGCAGAGTGATGAAAATAAAATACAGTCACCATAGAATCAACGAGGTTGGAAGGGACCTTTAAAGCCCTTCTCTTCCAAGCCCCTTGCAATGAGCAGAAACATCTTCAACTAGATCATGCTGTTCAACAATGACCACAAATATGTGTCTCCCAGAGGAGCTGCCAGCTGTATCACTCATAATCAAATTCAACAGAACTGGCAGTGTGCACCTGTACATGGAAAGTGACTCTTCATGCCCCAGTATGAAGAGAGTTTTGTGCACCATGCATCCCACAAATACTCACTAGTTTTATTTCCATAAAGCTGTCTAACTCACCAGTTTCATCTCTCAGGGACACAAACATGAGCAAGCAATACCATAGCCCCAAGTGAAACCACTCCCCTGAACCACATTTGTGAAGCACGAAGATCTCTCTTCTGAAACAGCAGGGACTGCATTTTCAGAGTATCTTGAAGACTGCCTCAGGTTGGAGAACATCCCTTTATAAGAACTGATCCTGTTCAAGAAAAGTCCAGGTCCCTGTCATAGGGCCTTGGTCATCTTTTGCCAGACCACAAACTGCACATCAAAGATCCTGCTACTGTGTAATTTTTATAACTGGAGCACAAATGATAAAAAAAAATTATGGTGACTATTCAAACAAGGCTTTAGAGGGTTTCTCCTATCCCACAGCGGATGGCCAAGAGCCAGAGGCTGTAGAATGCTTTGTATGGAAGGTCCCAAAGACAATTTCTTTTCAAATGATACCAGGTTCCAAACAGAAATTTCCCATCTATTTATTGAACTTATTTTTATTTAAATGAAAATATTTTCTATAAATACTAATAGATTGGATTTGGATAGATTTGAAGAATAATAGATAGTCTTTTTCTTGCATGTTACCAGACAACTGCATGAATCTATTTCTGTTCACTTTATGATACAAATTCAGTTATTCTACCTCTTGTTCAACTTGCTACACTTGCTTCATTCTCAAAATCTGATCTCAAGTGAATGGGCTCTTCAGAAGAATGTCACTTTATGCACCAGTTTAATAACTTTTAATTTCTGACTGATTCATATTTTAGCATAGCAGACACTTCAATACATGAATGAAGAAATCCCATTTAAAATTTTATTTACAGAGATAGCTAAAAAAAAAAAATAAAGAGAGATTCACAGTTCTGAATAGGACAAAAAAAGAAAGAAAGGCAATATTGTTTGAGCAGCTGTGTACAGATTTACCACACAGTCTCAAAACCTTACTTCAGAAAATGACTTCAGGTACAGAACACTGGAAGATTGAGTTCTCCTGCCAAAAAAAAAGTGAGTGTATCAGCTCTAATCCAAGTAGTAGAAATTCTAATAGTCAAACTGTCAAATTTGAACAATAAGGAACACCTTTTTTATTTAGGAGCTGTTCGTCATAACCAGATTTAATCAAGCCTTCTCTCTATTTGCATAATTTCTTCAAAGAGCTAGCAATAATGCTGTGCCATTTTCAATCCTTTTTCCTACGTTAAGGGAACGCTTCTATCAACTATGTCTTTACAGTGCTAAATAAGAAATTTTGTCTTCAAGAAAGCATAAAACCTCTTTGTAAACTTGGCCTTACCAGCAAAATTAGACTTTCTTCTGAGACAATGGAAGTATGCTTTCTTTAATGAACTGCGTTTAGCAGGTGGAACCCAAATCCTTAGTCAAAAGCTGTAACAGTGCAGAAAACTACATTGTTTTGGGAGATATCTCCACTTTTTCTGTTACATGTTATTTTAGACAGGAATGGCCGGCCCTTCTGTTGTGCCTCCTTGCCTCCACTGCCTGACTTCTTTGTACATTCTGATACAAACCTGCAAACGAAAGACATCCCCAAGCAACACCTCTTTCCAGCTGTCCTGGTGCCCTGCCAACTTTCTGTTGGAAGTTCATATGTTGAGGACAGAGCATGTTACAAGATGAAACTGAAAACAGGCTGAAATAAAACAAACAGGAATGGGTTAAGAGGACTTACTGGTATGTGGTGGGACTGACATTGATGCGGCGTGGGTGACTTCCTGACTCGAACTTGCTCGCAAGGGTGACGTTGTTCCCAAAGAGACAATAGCGTGGCATTCTCACACCAACGACGCCGGCCAGCACTGAACCTGAGTGAATGCCTATCCTCATCTGCAAAAAACACAAGATCCACGTCAGGCTGCCTCTCTTGTGCCACCAATGGTAATGTCATTAGCACTTATTTAAAAGCAATCAATTAAACCAAAGAAGAAAGAGTAAAGAAACAGGCTCTTCTATTCCATTAGCTTAAATCAGACGCAGTTAAAAGAAGGATAAACAAAAGCATGGTTATTTTTTTACTAAAATTATTTTCTTCTTCTGTGCACATTTGCTGGAGACTGTGACAGTCAAAATAGAAATTATGAACAGAATAGGATGGGATCATCCAAAGCTACTGCAATATCAGCCATCTAAATACACAAATAAATACAGAGGGTTATTTTTGCCATCACTTCTACATACGCTTTAAAGTGAGACCCAATTCTTCTCAAACTGGCAAGAAGAGTAGTTAAGTGGAGTGAAAGAATAAGTTACTTTTATCTCCTTCATACTTTTTTTCCAAACTCTTCAAGGTCTAAGGTCTTTCTCACTTTGTCAGACTGAGATACTGCAGTGGTGAGAATGCGGAAGACTGAGGCACCAATAATTTTAAAAGTAATTGTATCCTCCTCAAAATAAGGAAGAATAAATCCACAGCAAATTTAAAAAACCCCAGGTGACTATTCTAGCAATCATCCTATGTAACCGTCTGAGATATGGCAATTGCATAGACCTGTAAAGCTCAGAGTCAATTTCATCCAGTTTCCTTCAGAACGAATAATCAGAGATTTATTCTGCATACATTTTAGCTAACAATTGTGTTTGCCAAGAAAATAACTTTTTACAGATAGGGAAGGCTTTTTCTCTTGTTAACTTTATAACAGTAATAAATTGAAAAGAAGATATAAATATCTTCTGAGGATACTCTTGCTCATAACTACTGGACTGCTGCAAAACATAAGGTGAAGGAAATAAATAGCAGTTACTAAGAGGGTCTGATGGGGTATGAATGGGTGTCTTACCTAACTCTATACTCAGTTTGGTCCTTTGACTTACTTAATTTACAGTTATTGCACTGGGCTTTTGTCCAGCAGTCCCTACTTTTTTTAATAACAAAATACCTATGGACTCAAATACAAATAAAAAAATCATTGTTACTCCTTTTTTATGTAAAGAAAATGCCAGTATTTAACAACACTGGCGTCCACGATGTAAGAACATGTGGGACCTCACATTATTTCACCAACTATAATTCTTCCCACATGCCCAAGACTTTTACCATGCAGCTAAACATTCTTTTAATTTTGTTCCTCTCTTCCTGTATGTCACAGACAATGGGTTTAGAATCATATCTGCTATACAGTAAGCTCATGCAAAACCTAAGAACATGTTCTGCATTCAATGTGATACAACATTCTCACAGGCAGCCTAAAAACTTCAATCTTCACAACACTGCTGTTAATTATAGATTAGGTTNGCTTTAATTGAACTTTCAAACCTTTACTATGGTTTGAAAGGCAGCTACTGAAATTCTTCAAATACTCTACTCCGTGGGGCTGGGAGGCATCCACAAAGTTGGTTTGCCTGCTAACATCTATACAAACCCATCATACATATTATTTTGGTTATATTTTGGGGCAATAAGATTTCCTGCTTTTGCTACAACATACATTTAAACTCCACTGTCCATTACCAGTGGAAGAAAGTGCTCCTGCAGTCATGAGGTGGGTAAACAGCCCTTCTCTACACAGGGGAGGTCAGTACCTGCCCTCAGTGAAAGACTACAAGCAGGAAGTCTTGCTCACACAACAGCGAGCATGCTGCCAGCTTTCAATAAATAAAAACAACCTATTTACAATGTCTGGTTCTTGTGAGATGGGAGGTGAATTAGTCATTTTGCACACAATTTTAAGAACAGAGCTAATGAAACCAATTTGTTCCACTGCTACTCTGTACATTTATTTAAAAATCACAAATTAACTGTGTGCTGTGACCTCTTCTAGGGTACATTCAATCACATGTGAAGGCCAGATTGAAATGGTAAGAAAAAGTATTAGCTTGGTATTCCTCTAAAAACACAGGGATAAGAGTATACATTAGAGTGAAAGGAAAATGTGATAGCAAAAAATGTACCAAGAAAATAAAATTTGCTTTTGCAATATATGCAGTGAAAGCTGATGTTGTTGTTGGTTGTTTTTTTTACTTTCATTCTTTCCTTTTCATTGCTTACTTTTACATGGTCACATAGTTTTTTTTATCACTCAGTGCTTCATTGACAGAGGTGAGGGTTCTTCTGTACCATCTTAAGAGCTTTTTAAAAAACACATGCTCCTACAATAACAAAGGTAGATAAATTCTCACAAACACAGGTTAAACTACACAGAAAGTATCAAAACCTGCAGTTTTCATTGGGTGGAAGAAAGTTGATGTAGGCTTTCTCATTAAACCTTAGAGACAAACTACATGAAGAATGGCTTACAATAAAGCTCCACTTCTGCTTTATTATATAGTTCTTTACAAGAAAAGAGCCTGCAACACTGATGCTATTGCCATGAAGTACTCCATAGAGTGCCTCCTTATACTGAGAATAACCATTACATTGGTCATATAGTACTTTCTAGTGAAATATGTTTACTTAAAAATGTCCCTTCAAGATTTTACTTCATTTGCAGATACGTTGTTCTGGCTTTTTCCTCACCGAGTTGAAAAGTGCTGTGTTAACAGCTTAAGGCCCTTTTTTACAAATGTGTGATCAAATTATTAACAAGAAGGCACTTACTGGGGCACATCAACCTTTCACATTACCTTCTTGTTAATAAAAGAAAACCTTCCTAGACCACTTGTTATTGCCTATAATAATAGTTATATATGAATAGTTACAGTTCCCAAGCTATATTGTATATGTAGCTCTTATCAGTGTTTTCACAGAACAGTCACCATTAAATATTAATAATAGCATATAAAGTGAAAATTAGGTGACAACACTAGGATGCATTACTTCTCTATCACAACTCTGTTTACTCCTTTTAACATATGTGTAGTATGAATTATACATTTATTAACTGTCTTAAATGGAGCATTTTAAATAAAATGCATGCTTTTCATCTGTACCAACTGCTCCTTTGTATGTCCTTAATTATTTGGCTAAAGATGAAACGGCAGTATGTAACTGAACCCGAAAGTTCAGAGGCATTATGGATACAAATGGAAAGATAGGTCTTTGGAAACTATCACAAAGAGGAGACAGCTGTGGAAAAAAAACCCCCAAAAACCAGTAAATACCAGTCCTCTAATAGTTAAGGAACAGTGGAGAGATCATCAAAAGCCAAGACATTTCTAAAGTATGATACTGGAAGGCACAATGACAAAAGAAACACAAACAGGTGAGAAAAATAGTGAGAGACCTGTGAGAGATCTTTTAGATAAAGAGGGACAACTTGAACTAAGTACAATGGGAAGATCCAGAGTGGAAAAAGAGAAAAAGAAGATTAACAAATTTGATCTTTGCAAGAGCTGTGGTAATAGCAAGGTGGAGAAAAGCTGATGAGTCAGAGGTGTAAAAGAAAAGCAGCCTGCATTGATCAATGTAGTGTGAGACAAAAGACACGGCTATGTGCAAAGCAAAAGAAGCTCCCAAAACTTGTATAGAGAAAGCAGCAGTATTTGGATATTCCTTACTGGATAAGGCACAGAGAGCAGAAATGGCTAGTACCTGGGTGACAGGAAGGATAGTGATTTTGTTTCATAGTGATAAAGAAGATTCATAAGGAAAGATAAGGA
>VYZT01042405.1:6981-17041 GCA_013400735.1 Pomatostomus ruficeps
TGGAGAGAGAGGGGCCCCCTGCTTCCATGCTGGAGCAGTTTGTCCTTGGAGGAGTGCATCCTCTGGACAAGTAAAGCCTCGCCATAGAAGTTCACAAAGAACTGTCTCTCATGGGAGGGACCCCACGGCAAATGCAGAGGTAAAAAAAAACTCCTCTCCCTAAGCAGGGGAAGAAGATCTTGGAAATGGACTGACCTGAAACCCTGCCCCGCCCTTGCACTGCTGGTGGGAGGGGTGGGGAGTGAAAAGAAGGGTGTCTTTTAAAGGTTTATTTTATTTCTCATATCCTCCTTCTAACTCTGGTAGTAATAAATTTCACTTTGCAACTTAAGTTGAGCCTGGTTTGTCCTTGGAGCATTTTCTCCTGGTTCCTTATCTCAACTCATGGACCTTTGGGTTGATTCCCTGGGGGTTTTTTTCCCCCTCTCCTTCCCTCCTCTGCCCAGCTGTGGCAGGGGAGGGAACAAGTGAGCAGCTGCCATGGGTGCCTGGCACTTAGCCAGGGTCAAACCACAACACGCATTTTAAGAATCAGCTAAAGGAACATCTTTTTGATACTTCAAGGAAGACCAATGAAATCCCAAAGGGTCTGTGAAATGCAAATGTAATAATACTTTCCTTTAAAGTCAGGAGGAGCAACCTATAGACAAACTTACAGGCTCTCTGCAGCACTCGGGAAAATACTGGGCAATGCTAAACAACTTTAGAGGTGCATACCAGATAACATGATGTCCAGTATGTGATTTGTGGGAACACCTTCCCCCTGAACCTCCACCACCCCACTGCCCAATAATTAAACTAATATACGTTTCCACATTTCATTTTATATAAGATGGTTTTTAACAAAGAAGGGGAAAACATTAGATACCAGGCTTAAGTAAGTTTCCAATGCTGCTTATGCAACGGTGTTTAGGTGTTCAGAAAGTAAAATCTTAGGAATTAACGAGGTATGAAAATAAGAATGGTTAGGAAAGAACAGTTAAGCACTGGAACAAAACTAGTAAGACAACCTGCAAAGCATCTCCAAAAAGAAGGTTTTAGGAAAAAAAAATTATCAGAGTTGGCCCAAGATTACTTTTGGTCTTGCTTCCACATTTTTGGGAGGGACTGGATCTCCTGAAATCCCTTTTGGTATCCATTTTTATGATACCACAAAATTTCATAAACAAGTAGAATCAAATTACTGAAGAAAAGATACATAACTATCCAACTACCAAGAATTAGTCCTTACCTGGAATTCTGCCTGGGATCTTCATGCAGAGGACTCTACTATATCAGCTAATGTTATTTTCAGTATTCAAAGGATGAAGAAGAAAACAGTCACACAGCATTTGCCATTGATTTAAAACTCAGAGCAAGCCCTTCAAGGACCAGAAATAAAACTCCAATTTACGAAAACAAAAAATAAAAATCCAAACTCAATCACACTAAATCCAGTGATGAAAAAAGTGCTACACTATTCAAAGGTAAAAATTCCTTCAAAACATGTAAACATGTAGTGCAGAAGTAGAAGGTCATTTCAATTAACCGTTCATGTCACTTAAGATATCCTGGAAACAAGGTGGAAAAACAACCTAAAGTCTGCATGGTTTCAGAAGAAATTGTCTTAAAGAAAAAAGCAATCTTGCCACTGTAATCATCAGATGCCATTTGCCTGTGGCAAAACACTACAGAAGAAAAAAAGTCTGATACAATCTCTGGTTGGTAACTTAACTGTTTTTTTTATTTGAATGAATCACATTTTTCAAATTGAACAAAGGTGTTCTTGAAAAATTATTTTCATTAAGTCATTTACCTCTAGCACTATCATGTCATTATTACTCTCATTTGCCCACTGAAGTTGCCTCTTACCAGGTTTATTATCAGTAAATACTGATATTTAGTCTCAGAACATTATATACTTTGAAACCTCAACTGAAAGAGTAATTTTGCAATTTCTGGGAAGTAATTGATACAGTTTCCAAATTTATTAATGTTCTAAATGACACTGAAAATGCTAAAGTACTAAATATAACTTCCAGTTAGAACATACTGAAATTCTACGGAAGCGTTCAAGGTAATCTCTGAGATAATATAAGCACTTGCTGTATCAGTCTTCTGAATTATTTTTTTAAGACATATAATTTCTCATTCTTCTATAAAAAGTCTTCCCATAAAATTGTGCAGAGGATTTTCTTAATCTGTACCCTGCTCTGGATGAGTAGAAGCCTTTCACAGTTTCAGAATATTTCCCAAAAAAACAGAGGTGTCTGAAAGAAGCAAACTTCACCGAAGACAGCCCTGCTAAACTTCAGCAGTTAATGACAGAATTAATAAAAAAATATTTCTTTCGTATCAGAAGGGAACATGGTGCGGTTCAACAGGAAAAGGGATAAAAAAGAAAGAAGAAACAGTGTCAAAAATTTCCTACCAAGAACACAAATGCAGATAAACTAATAGATTACCCCTTCTTCCAATTAATTAAAAATTGTTATCAAACGTACAGGTAAAACACATTCTAAAATCCAAGCCTTTCTAATTCTAGTAGTTAGTAAAAAAACACAAGGAAGATTTTTTTTTCCTCTGAACCAAAGATTTTTGACATTAATCCAATAATAAATGTACAAGGATATTTCTAAATGTTTTATAAATTGATTTTAACACATACATCATTGTTATTAGTTCTATCAATAGCCCCTTCAGCTAGGTTACCCACTGTTTAAATACATAAATCAAGCCTCCAAGACCTTGAACACTCAATTTTTTGTGCTCCATGCTTTCTATGGACATTGAAGATAAAGCAGAAAGCATCACAGTCATAGGCAGGATGAACAACATTTGCTTGCCATATGCAAATTCCCATACCTCACAAACACTATTCAAGAGCCCTAATGACCAAAAAGTCACTGACATTTCCAAGGATCATGGTGGGTTTTGCTAAATTACATTACATTTTAAAATCTGTACAATTCTAAGCTCACAGACAGCTAAAAATATGAAGCTGATTTTGTTTTACTGTACACACTTTTAATATTGTCTGAGAGGAACTTAGGACCTTGAAAATTATTACCACCTTCATATTTCCCAATTAGTGTAAGTAGGAAATGCACAACCAAAAAAAAAAAAACACAAATCAAACACATGAGTAGCAGAGAATTCAAATATTACCTAAGCAATATATTCCTTTACTGTTCATGCACACAAACCTATCATTCAAGTCAACCTAAAATGAGTGACGTATCTCAAAGTCCTTTCATTGCAGTGGTGCAATTACAGACTGAAAATTGGTAGGAGCAAAAAATGTGAAAATTAAAATATGTTAAAGGACTGCAAAATCCTTTATCACCTAAACAGCCCTAAAATAGCCATGAAAACAACAACAACAAAAAAAAACCTATGTCCACAAATCTGTAGCAGTCTTCACTGCAGTCTCTAACACAGAGCTTTGTTGAATCCTCAGTATTTCAGATGCTGAAAGCACACAGGCATGTGAGGTATGCCAGGACTCTATACGATGCTTTACAATACGATTTTGAGGAGATAGAAATTTAAAGAAGCTTTTCAAATTTGGTCCACTTCTTACTTCTGTCTAATGTTACATCGTTTCTGTCATGAACCTGTTGCTTCAAAAATCGTAGCTACAGATTCAGGTATGAGTTACCCCTGCTAAATAAGGCAATCTCAGTAAGTAAGTTGATACAATTTGTGTTAGCAATGCTAGTTTTCAAAGCAGCAAGGCATAATAGCCAGTTAAATTACAGTTCCACAAATAAAATTTTGCAAAAATTAACTATATTAGCATTTATTAGTAACTGAAAATCCGTCATTTTACTAAGCATTAAATTTTTGCCTTCTTGTCAACATCTCACCTATACTTTAAATTTTCAGCAAACATTTTAGTTAAAAAAATAGTTTCAACTAAGGTCTATTCATGATTTATATTATTTTGTCATTCAGGGTAACTATTCATAACTGACTCTAAACAAGGATCAAATAATTAAATACTTAGAAACACAGTAAAACCCATATATTTCCTAAAAATCATCAATTGCAGGTTTTACAGACATAATGTTAAAAGCTCAATAGGTATTCAATGTTTTTTGACATTGATGAGGTAAATTTAGAGACTTGCTCTCTAATTACTATAAACACTGTGGATAAAAAGGATTGATTATACTTTAACAAAATATGCCAACCACACAGGAAAATGCAAACAGGAAGCATGGCTACACTTTTACTAGTAAGTTTTATGCCAATCACTGCATTAACTTCCAACTACTCCATAAAAGATGTGTTTCACTGCATTCACTAGGAGTATTCTGTAAAGAGGCAGCCCAAATTTTGAGAGAGCACAAGCGATTAAATGTCTATGCTCCAAGTGAGCAAAATATCCCTTCTCCATTCATGGCTTGTGGATTGGCATGACAGGTTTGTTTGGTTTGCTTTGGATTTGTTTTGGGTTTTTTCTCAGCTTTTTTAAAGAACAAAGAACATCAAATTTGTTCTTTTAAAATTCAAATTTGTTTTACGAGTGATTAAACTTGATGTCAATATCACCATTAAAGCCAAAGCAAAGTATTCTGGGCTCATTTTCCTTGGTCATTAATGTGCTATCACAAAACATAACAGGATTGCAGCATATAGGAAAACTGTCAGATGTGTGCCCAACCTACAGTTGCTGGGATAAGTAACCTCCAGGATGCAACTGTCAGAGGATTCCCAAAGGGAAAAAATAGCATGCTCTTCCGTCACACACAGCACAACAGTGCAGATACTGAGGTTTACAGGCACTGTCACAATCCAAGCAACCAGGAGTTTTAATTCTGAAGAGTGTACATAGCAGACAAGTAAAGATATAATAAAACCTATGGAGAACAAAGGACGGAGAGAGAGAGGCAGGACATGTCTAGATAAAGCAAAAGGAATGCACAATTATTCAATGCAGATATTAAATAAGGTTCAATTCTTTTGGATGACAACAGTAGTCACAACGGAGTCAGTGGGAGGAGAGTATTTATAATACCAGTAACATCTGAACTTCAATTACATGGACTAAGAGTAACGTGACCTAGTCTCCATACTAGGCAGGAACATGTAGTGACCTGCAGAATCTAGCTACCCCAGAGAAGTTTCCTCAATAAGCTCCTCTGGAAACCATGTAAAATAATGTGCACTTCTCAAACTGATATAGTCCTATATCAGTTAATGTACTGGGTTTGCATGGCCAAGCTTTGGTGGCGGGGGGGCTGCAGGGGTGGCTTCTGTGAGGAGCTGTCAGAAGCTTCTTCCATGTCCAGCAGAGCCAATCCCTGGTAGCCTCAAATATGGACATTCCACTGGCCAAGGTTGGGTCAATTAGAAATGGTGGTTACACCTCTGTGTTAACATATTTCAGAAAAAAAAAAAATAAAAAGGTTATTGTGTAGGTGTAATTGCGGCCAAAGACCAGAGTGAGAACACATGAGAAGGACAACTCTGCAGACACCAAGGCCAGTACAGAAGGAGAGGCAGGGGGTGCTCCAGGCGCTAGAGCTGAGATTTCCCTGCAGCCCGTGGTGCAGCCCATGGTGAAGCAGCTGTGCCCCTGCAGCCCACGAAGGTCAACAGGAATGCAGGGATCCACCTGCAGCTCCTGGAGGAGCCCCACACTGGAGCAGGTGGATGCCTGAGAGGAGGCTGTGATCCAGAGGGAGGCCCATGGAGAGAGGGGCCCTCCCTGCTCCCAGGTTGGAGCAGCCTGTCCTTGAAGGACTGCACCCCATGGAAGAGGGACCCATGCTACAGCAGTTTTAGGGGAACTGTTGCCCGTGGGATGGATTTGCGTTGCAGCAGTTCGCAGGGAGCTGCTGCTCGTGAGATGGAGCCACACTGGAGAAGTTCTTGGAGAACTGTCTCCTGCAGGACGGACCTCATGGTGCAGCAGGCGAACAACTCCTCTCCCTGAGCAGCAGCAGAAACCACGGGTGACGAACTGATCATTACTCCTATCCCCGGTCTCCTTGCACCACTGGGGGAGGAGGTAGATTTCAGAAGGAGGCAGGCGTGGGGGGAAGGTGTTTTTTAAGGTCTCATTATCCTGCTCTGATTTTGTTAGCAATAAATTCAACCAATATCTCTGCTTTTGGCCTGTTTTGCCCATGACGGTATTTGATGAGCAATCTCTCCTGGTCCTTATCTCAACTCATGAAACCTTCATTATATTTTCTCTCCCCTATCCACCTGTGGGGGGAAGTGAGCAGTTTTGATGGGTACCTGGCATCCAGCCAGCAGCAACCCACTACAGTCGATTATAAAATTTCTCAGTAAACTAAAGGAAGAAGGGGGAAAAAATACCCCAAATGTAGTACAATTTTCAAGGATGAGTATATTGAAACCATAACTGATTTTCCATCATTATACCACCGTTTAAAAAAAAATATTAAGTAGTTTCTGAAAGAAATGGTTTGGTATTAAATCAGATGCTTACTCTAAAGGGAAAAAAATGAAAGGAATAAAGAAAACCTGCATAATTCACTGCAATTTAAAATACCCAGCAGCTGTAAACAGTATGAAAAAACACTGAGATTACCTCATATTAAATGCACAGAAGTGTCTAAAATGCTGGCTGCATTCTACTTTCTTGAATTCTGTTCCATATTTTTGATTGTCACAGTCCATCTAGCCTGCCAATTAGTCCTCAGGACAAAACGCTTGCTACGCAACTGTGACAAAGAGGGCTCGCTTAAGGTAAGGAGCCTCAACAGGCAAAAACATTAATTAGTAAATCATCTTTTTTTTCCCCCTCACATTAAAGTTGCCAAAAGCAAGAGAAGGCATCTGCTTATACTTATTAAAAATAATATCTCCTGCCAGTTATTGAAACACAAGTTTAAATTGCAAATAATAGAAAAGTGGAGAAACTACCCTATTTGCAAATGATAACATGAAGGGTAGCTGAGGTTTGCAAAAATTTTATTGTAACTAGTACTGGTTTAATGCAAATAATGTTGTGTAATATATCTCTATGCATTGTAAGATGCTGCATGTTTTCTTACATAAAGAAGTAGCAGAAAACCTTCTCAATCTTTCTGGCATATTTCACTATTGGATTCTCCCAGAATATCTCACCCAGATATTGGCAATAATAAGAACAACCTGAGGAGTGATAAAGGTTTTTAAAATGGACATTTTTTCCCCCCCTATAAACTGGGATGCAGGCATAAAGAATTGTTTTTTAGGGGAGAGTGCATCCAATGGACATTTGGCAGAACTGCATAATGCTTATTTTTTGCTGCTTTGTTATGTAAGAACCCAAACCTTCTCTTAATTTGCTCTGGGATGCCTGATTCCAGGCCCACTGCTGTTCACAGGAACCTAGCCAGCTGATGTCATTAAGCTCTGATTCAGCTGCATCCTGAAAAACTGCCTGGAAAATAACATTAATTGGATTCATATTGCAATTTCTTTTAAACTAGGCATATTTTTGAAGCAGTAGTTTAAATTCCTATTTGTAAGAAACTAAACACTGGATGAAATATTGTGGTTTCATCTTATGGAATGCACAAGTAACATGCTTCCTGATAAGAAAGGTTTTTCAGTTGCTATCCTTATTCTTTTTGAATTTTCTCCACTCTTTCCTCATCATGTTGTGAGGAGCAGAAACATGCACAGAATTCAAAATGCTGACAAACCACGGATTTGTGCAACACTGCACTGATGTTCTGCTTTGCTGCCCATTCTCTTCCTAATGACTACTAGCATTTTATTTCCTTCTTTGGCTGCTACTTACCATTAAGTTGATGTTTGCATGACTATATCTATAATGTCAGATTGGTGTTTGTCCTTGTTAGACAGTAACTCATTTTGTAGCAAGTACCAACTTGGAAACCATCATGTAATATATGAATTAACGGAAGAAAAAAGATCCTGAAATTCTACTTGAATTTTACCTGCCTTTTCTTTAACCAGGCAGACTATGTTTTAACATATCTCAGCCATTCCTCAAAGTTAGCCATAGTCCTGTTCCCATAATAACTTGCCATTACACTATCCCCTGTTTTAGGTAACTTAAAATATACGGAATACTTTAGAAAGTGGACCAAACCCCAGCAAGTCTTCTCTCCCTCCTTCCATCACTAAACCAAATAATTTATTACTATCCTCAGTTTTTGGCTTTCCACTGATTTTTTTTATCAAACTAATGATGTTCCCTCTTGGTTCTTGACTGTCTCGTTTTCATAAAAGCCTCCGGTTTTTGAAACCAGATTTTGTGACTAGGTATGGGATGTCCAAGTACAGCAGATCATTCAGGTCACCCTCATGAACCAAATCCTTCAGAGAACTCCAAAACTATGATTATGGAGATTACCTTTCACAAAAGCCATGCTGACACTTCCCAAGTATATCTACTGTATCTATATTGTATTTATCCACTAGTTCACAAAGTCTATTCTAAAGCAATTTCTACTATATTATATAGAACAGAGACTTACAGGCTTGCAGTGCTTTAGATTTCATATCAAGTCATTTCTAAACACTGCCATTGTGTTTACCATCCTCTAATCCTAGGCACCAGGACAATTTTAAATGAAAAGTTGCGCATCACCAGTAGTAATACAGCTATTTCCCCCTTGCGTTCCTGTAGCTCTCCTGGGAAAACACCATCTGTTACAAGCAGTTTCTTATCAAGGCAGTAGATGCTCTCCAGGCATACTGAAAGACTCCTCCTGTTCCATATTCGAAGCAGTATAACAGTCAGATGCAATTAAACGTTTCAAATTAGCAATTCAATAAACTGAATTAATCAAATTCACCTCTGTATGTTATTTTTATTGTCTGGCTTTTAACATCACCAGCATAAATTACCCAGCTGACCTGTGATGCCAGAAAACCCACTGACACATTGGGTATAGGCAAAATTTATGGAGAACTCAATGTTTTATTTAATCAAGTAAATATAAGAGTAATGAGGTCCACTGAGCTACAGAAATGCACAAACTTGCATTGTTTCATTAAAAATACACAGAATCTAAATAAGCTGCTTACAACAAACACCTAGAAACTGGTATTCTTCTACAAAATAGAATCCTCCTGAACCTAACAAGTGAGCACAGGAAAATAAACTGCAAGTGTTAGGTAACAGTAACCCATATTTGCATATTTAAGATTCTCAGATGATCTCATAATATTATTTTGGCCTTTTATATAACAGCAGCAAAACAAAAAACACAGACATTGCTTTGAAGACTTTCCTTGCTAGCTTTTCTCCACCCACAAATACACAGAAATGAGCACAGGCATTTTGACTGCTGGTGTGCATGGGTAGAAAAATTTCTAGGACAGATGCTAGATCCAAGCCATTTTACTCCGTAACAATACAAGCCTGACTGAAAAAACGAAATCCAAATATCTCCATTACCTCAACAACCATGCTTTATTGATTTGCCATTATGAAAGCCAGGGGGTTTTTCACTTTTCTGCTAGTCAAACAGCCATAATATATAATGCTCTTGCCTCAAGGTACATGTGTGTTATTCTGAAACCTTTATTATCAGTCTTAAGTTAATACTGAGTGCTTTCAGAAAACTTGTTGAAACATCATCAGAATTGTAGATGTTTTGCAAGACATAAAAATCATATTAGATATGTAATAACAGGTACTGTCAGAGTGATCGAAGTGAACAGAAATTCTTAACTTTCTTCTTCCTGGAAGTTCCTAGTTATTTCTGCTAAAATTGTTTTATTCAGATTTCTGAGCTTCTTCATGCATATGAATTTGTTTTCTTACAATTGATATTTGAAAAACATATATATGAATCAGATACTATTGTTCTGTTAGGGGGAGTTTTTCAAAAGAGGTGTTTGGGCATGAAATTGGTATTCATGAGTACTTTATTCCAGTCTTTTTTTCTGAAAATCCAAACCTCAATCCCAGTTTTTGAGGGGGGTTTTTTTGGTGAAAAAGCTCTTGTATAATTCCGGGAATAGTGTTTGTTGTGGTTTTAGTAGAAGAGAGGGGGCCATAAAGATGGCTCCTGTGAGAAATTTCTGGAGTTCTTCACCATTTCCAGCAGAGCCAATCTCTGATGGCTCTGAAGATGAT
>VYZT01042420.1:0-30540 GCA_013400735.1 Pomatostomus ruficeps
AACAGGAAAGTTTTCCCTTTATTTTTCCTTTTCTCTTGCTTCTGCACGCGGTCCCAGGGCTTCGTGTGCTCAGCCTTGCTCTCCCAGGGGACTTGGGGAGGGAATAACAGCTGGAGCACGCCCTGAAACACAACTTCCCCCCGGCAGTGAGCCACGGTGAGCCAAGCCCAGCTCCAGACAGGCTGACATTTATCTGCCACAGAGCAAACCCTGGGAGAGGCAGCGCAGGGGAGTTGGAGCCCTTCTTGCCTACACATGATTTATGAGCAGGGGACAGCCCCAAAAACCCACTGCAGGAGGAAGGATGAGCGTCCAGCATCTTCACCCATGGGCATTCCTGGATGTCTGTTAGAGCGTGGGTGTGTTAACTCTTCCTTTGGTGGGAATGCCAGGGACATCTCTTCCCGTGTGCTCCTTCCTGAGGCAGTGGGGATGGCTGTGTTTGGGCTATCCCATCTTCACAGTGTGGTCACAGTGTCTCTGAAGAGCAGAGGGAGATGGCAGATCCATAACCAGACACGTGCGCCGTGCCATGGCTCTGCTCAACCAGTGCCTGAATGCTCATGGAAAATAGAAATAAATGGAGCTTTAACTCCTTTCAGTGACTCATTGTTTCTGTAAAGCCCAGAATCTGCTCTGGATGCAACCATCCAGATGTCAGTTTGGTGTTCCAGGATTTTCTTCCTGGAGGAGTTCAGTGTGTTTATTTCCACGTGAGCCACATGCTGTGGGTGTTGCACCCACGGTGCTGGAACGCTGGCAGAGCTTCTGGGCACAGGGAGCTGCCTCCCTAGGCAGAGTCAGGAGTGAGTATCAAAGCTGCTTGCCCCAGCATGGAGGAAGCAGGAATTCTTACACAGCTGATGGAGACTGAGATGTTGGCTTCACTGCAGTGACAACAAATGATTTTTGTTTTTAAAGTCATGGATAGAAGTAATTTGCAGGTCCTGCTCTCTGAGATACTAAATGGACTTTGTGCCTGTTGAATGTGGAGGATGTCACAGATGCTCAGCAGCTTCCTGGATCAGGCTAAGTGCAAAAAGGGTTTTGAAGAGCCAGGAGAAAATAGTCTGAGGTTTGAAGCTCCATTGCAGGGGAATTTTGCAGGGGAAAGGCTTGGATCTCTAAGAACTCCTAAACAGCAGGGAGAAGGTCAGTCTCTAACTTTTGGGGTGAAGACTGTTTCAAAATACCTGACTGAGCCCTTTCCAAATGGGAGACCCTGAAAAAGCTGGGAGTTGAGCCCTGGTGAAGCTCTGCTGGAGAGCTCAGGGTGTGAGCTTTTGCTAAGGAACAGCTTTGAAACAGGAATCTCTTGTAACAGCAGCCCCCTGTTTGTGGTTTCAGGGCTACTACAAAAGGACCTTGGAGTATCCCCTGATTCGGGAATGGAAGAGGATGGGCTGTTTTGCTGTCCCCATGGTCCATTCCACGTTTCTCATTGACCTGAGGAAGGAGGCCTCCACCAAGCTGGCGTTCTACCCCCCACACCAGGACTACACCTGGAGCTTCGATGACATCATGGTCTTTGCCTTCTCCAGTCGCCAAGCAGGTGTGTCCAGGACCTCTGCTGGGGAGGTGTCACTCCTGGAGACACACAGACCTCCACTGCAGGTTCACAGCCCAGAATTCCTGGGTGGAATTCCATGGGGAGCTCAGACCCTGTTCCCTCTCCTTTCTGGAATCTGGTCAGGGATAACCAGCAGCAAGTGGCTGGAAAGGCAGTTCTGGATTGCTTCAAGGGATGTGGGGGCTGCTCTTGGGATGAGGCAATATTTCAGAGATAAAACGTGTGACTCCACCATTGGTTTGTGTCACAGCAGATGAACCCAGGTGGGTGCTGGGAGAGTGGAAGATGGTCTGGGGGTGAGGTAGCTAAAGGCACAACTTTCAAAAGATCCATGAGGAAGGAGGTAAGGGCAAGAGACTCTTCTTAAACCATAGAATCCTAGAACAGTTTGGGTTGGGAGGGACCTTAAAGCTCATCTCATTCCAGCCCCGTCATGGGCATGGACACCTTCCACTAGACCAGGTTGCTCCAAGCCCTGTCCAGCCTGGCCTTGGGTACTTCCAGGGAGAGGAAATCTCTGGCTGTTGATGTTTGAAGAGAGCTCCAGGTGTCACTGAGACTTCACTGTCTCTTCAGTGTCCGATGCTGCTGCTGTTTGTGCTTCTGGTGAGGCTGTTCAGTCCCGTTTATTTCTGGGGAGTGGCTCCTGTGAGTGCTCTGTCTCCAGCAGAGTCCAGGCTGGCAGACCTGTGTGCAGCAGTGCCAGAGATGCAGGGGGCTCCCAGGACTGCAGTGCCCATCTGTGCTGTTCTTTGCCTGCTGTGTTGAAAGTGGAAAAGTTTGGGGCATTATAAGGAAACAGGGATTGGTGAAACCTCAACAGCACCCGTCAGTGCCTTCTGCTCAGAGGTGATGAGTGGGTTGGTGACTTGCTGGGGTGAACTAGCAGCGAAAAGGTGTTCATGGGTCCTCTGAGTGATGTGCAGTTGGTGCTCCTAATCCTCTGTAGAAGATGCAAAGTTAAGGAGAGCAGGAAGGGCTGCTGTTGGGAACAGGCAGGCAGGGAAAGAGCCAAGGGAAGAAGGGTTGTTGTTATTGTTGTGGTTCTGCAGGCTGAGCCTCCCTTCCCACTGTTCCCAGACCAGCAGAGCAGCCACCAGCTGCCTGTAGCTGCCCTTTTAGTGGTGGGTCTGGTTGCCAGGTCTTGACAGCACCACAAATGACGTTGTTGTCTTGGCAGACTGAGCAGGGCATCCTCAAAATCAGCTGCGAGAGGATGAGGAGTGTCAGGTAAGATGAATGGTGGAGGAGAGGCAGCAAGAGCTGAAATTGGAACCACCGTGGGGCAGAGGTGAGAAGTGAACTGCAGAGCAGCTTCAGGGTCCTGACTTTCAGAGTGAGGACATCAGTGCAGAATCAGAGTCAAGACCCCCCAGGCCAATGAGTCCAGCGTTTCCCCAGCACTGCCAAATCCATCTCTGAACCTCGTCCCTAGGTGCCATGTCTTGGCTCCAGAGCAGAGCTGAGGTTTGAGTTTGGAGAGCAAAGCAGGCTGCTTCAAATCTGCCCCCCTGCTTCTTCCCTCCGACAGCTCTTCCCGAAGTGCAGCCTCCAACCCGTGTGGTAGCTGCAGTGCATTAGCTCCAGCTGCTTCAGAAATATTTCAGGGATTCAATCCCATCATTTTTTCCTTCCATCCTGGAACACTAGCTTTTTCCAGGACTGACCCATGACATGAAAGGCTTTGCTTCCAGCTGTCTGGCCCGTTGATCTGCTCAGATTGTTGGCTTCTGTCCTGGGCTGAGTTTTGTCACCCAGGACAAAAGGATGACATCCAAGTTCAGAAATGTGAAAAATATGTGAGCTTCGAGGTAAACTTCTCTTTGGAGTAATTTCACTTACTTTCCCTGAAGTCAGAAATTATGTTGGCTTTTGTCCAGGCCACGTGCTGTGCTTAACGCCTCAGATCAAACCATCGATTTCCAACAGGGAATCTGCTGCTGGAAGCAGCTGTTCTGGGATGCTCCAAAGACATGGTCCCACCTCTGTGAGAGGATGTGGCCTGTGTGGGAGTCCTGACTCTGAACAAAACTCAGAGTGGGTGTGTTGTTGCCAGCATTAGACTCTGCAGAGCCCCTTGCACTCACAGGAGAGCTTTCAGCCAGCCACGTCAGCCTGGAGAAAAGGAGGCTTGAGTGAGACTTTAGAGCCCCTTCCAGTGCCTGATGGGGCTCCAAGAGAGCTGGAGAGGGACTGGGGACAAGGGATGGAGGGACAGGATGGGGGGAACGGCTTCCCACTGCCGGAGGGCAGCGATGGATGGGATATTGGGATGGAATTGTTCCCTGTGAGGGTGGGAGGCCCTGGCACAGGGTGCCCAGAGAAGCTGTGGCTGCCCCTGGATCCCTGGAAGTGTCCAAGGCCAGGTTGGAGGGTCTTGGAACAATTTGGGACAGTGGAAGGTGTCCCTGCCCATGGCAGGGGGTGGAATGAGATGGGCTTTAAGGTCCTTTCCAACCTGAACCATTCCACAATTTCCTGAGCTGCCTTTCAGCTTGTGGCTCTGAAGCCCTTGAGCCAGCCAGCAGGAAGGTCTGGTCACAGGGAAGTGAAGGCAATTTTGGTTCCTTAGCTATAGCTGTGGGTTTAGGACATCACTGTAAATCCTGGACATGGCATTTAAAGCCTATAATAAAAATACAAATACCTGTAGTTTTTCTACCCCTTGTAGCAATCATTTAACTTTATTATAAAAACAGAGCTGGCGAGCGAGTCCCCTTCCCCTCTTTATGGGAGCTTTACCATTTCCAAGTACCTTTTATCCCAGCCAGAGCAGGAACACTGGTGTGAATCCGTGCAGATTAAGTGTGCTCAAGGCAGCAGACGATAAGAACGGAGGTCAGTGAGCCAGACAAGATTGGTTGATTAGATCAGTGCCAAATCATTCACATCAGCAGGTATTATTTTTTTATTCTGCCGTTTACCTAAATCGCAGCTGACAGCTGAATGTGTTTTGGCAAGTAGCACAGCCAGCAATTTACTTGTAGAACTCAAAATGAGAGAAACGCCGGGGTCATTAGTGCTGACAGTTCCGCTCGGCTAAAAATACCAGGGATTAGGGGCACTCGTAGATGAAAGCACCGGCGCACCAGGTAGTGTCTGCTTTTCATTTATTTCCTCAAAGGAGGGAGCCGGTTAAGCTTGTTTCATTAAAAAAAAAAAAAAAAAGAAAAAACTAAAATAAAAGACAAAGGCAGTTTTTGGCCGGTTGCTTAGGTTCTAGTGGCTTTGATTTGGGTTAGTTAAGAAAGAACTCAATGAAAAACAACGGAAATAACTTCCCTTGGTTTCTCTGGATGTGGCTTTTGAGCAAATCCTTGTCATCCCAGGGGGAAAAGCGTTTTGCTGATGCTGGGATGTTCCCATTGGGTGAGTCTGTGCCGTGCAAATACATCTGCTCTGAGGACAGGCTTTGCACCTTCTCTCTGTTTCCCACCTTAATAAGCAGCTGCAAAAGCTTGTGAGTAGAAGAGTCTTACATTATCACATCTGCTCTCCTCACTGGTGTCTCGCTCTGGGATTTTCCTTTCATCTTCAGGGCACAGTAAAAATTAGTCCTGGAGAGGAAAGGACCATGTTTGGTGGTGACTTGGCACATGGCAGGTTGTTGTCATAGGTATTCCTCAAAGTCCTTTGCCAGCACAGGTGAAAATGAATCACCCTTATTTCCTAGACAAAGCAGAAGGAAGCAGTGATCAAGAATAGAATGGGTTGGGTTAGAAGGGACCTTAAAGATCATCTCGTTTCAGGGACACCTTCCACTATCCCAGGTCACTCCAAGCCTCATCCAACCTCACCTTCAACACTTCCAGGGATCCAGGGGCAGCCACAGCTGCTCTGGGCACCCTGTGCCAGGGCCTCCCCCCCACCCAGGGAACAATTCCATCCCAGTATCCAATCTAAACCCACTCTATCTCAGCAGGAAGCCATTCTCCCTTGTCCTGTCACCCCAGGCCCTTGAAGGGTCAGTTAGGCAGCCAGTAGGGACTGGTTTCATGAGAGAGGCCCCTTGCTGCCAGCCAGGCAGAGCAGAAAGTGGAACTGGAATGATTGTGAACTGTTTGCTTATGAAGCAGAACTTTTAGGGACCGAGGTCCTGGCAGGAGTGTGTTTGTGGCTGTGCAGCCACAGAGCAGTGACATGCCCTGGTGGCAGGCCTGACTGGAGTTTCTGCTTTCCTGTGATCCCCAGGAGTACAGATGTTCGTCTGCAACCGGGAGCACTACGGGTTCCTCCCCATGCCCCTGAAGCCGCAGCAGTCGCTGCAGGAGGAAGCTGAGAACTTTGTGCACACGCTGATCGAGGCCATGAGTGAGTTGCTGTGTCCTTGCCATGATGGACCCCCCCCCAGGTTAAGGCCTGCAGAGCTCTCCTGCCAGCAGCCCAGCTCTCATTCCCTTGGAAGTCTGCAGCCTGACCTGGCTGCTCTCATATTGGTTTGATATGCAGTTTTCTGAAATTTTCCACCACTTTTCTACCTAGGGATGCAGTCACTCCACAGTCAGTTGAACCCCATCCACAAAGTCCCTCAGCTTCCCCAGATCAAATGCATCTTTTGTGTGGAAAGGGTGCTGCATGTCCGTGTTTCATCCTGATGTCTGTCTGGCACATGGCTGCTGGCTCTGGCTTTGCCATCTGATGCTTCCTGCTGTTCCCATCCTGCAGTGTCTCCTCAGCCCAGCTCCCGGGGCCGTGATGGAGACACCTGCAGACACGTGATGTCCCTTGCAGGGTGTGCCCGAGGGTGACGTTTGGGGTCTCTCCTCTCTTTCAGTTGATCGCCCTCCCGTGGAGCCCTCTCAGTACATCTCTGTCCCTCCGAAGCACCCTGACAAGATGGGCTTTGATGAAGTAAGGATCCTCTTCTGCCCTTTATTGTCTTGTCTTCCCACTCATCACCTGATCCTTAATGTCCCTTCCAGCTCAGTCCGTGTGATGATTCTGTGTTGTAATCCAGCCAGGAGGAGAAGCCAGAAGTGAGGCTGAAAAGCAGGTTAACTGCCCAGTTCTTGAGCTGTTTGCTCTTCATCTGAGGAGCTTGGCCTCCCTTCTGTCTGTCACAGAAACTGAGCCTCTGGGAAAGCTCTCCAGCTTCCCAGTGGCAGGAGGGGAGGATTTCTCTCACCTGAGAGAGACACTGGAGAGCTGGGAGCAGGTGGGGGATCCAGGCTCACAGTTGAGTTCTGGCCCTCCTTGGGTGCCCCGAGGGATGCAAACCATGCCTGGGGGAAGGCTGGAGAGGGACCTGCCAGGCTTTGACTGCCTGGTGTGTGTGTGATTCCCAGAGCCAGCAGCCCCTGTGTGCCCCTGCCGGGGTGGCTCTGGGACAGATGGAGCTGTGGGGATCAGGGGAGCCTTTGTCTTCCTGCTGTGCTCTGCTCCATCTGTTTGTGGGATTCCTGAAGCTGAACCCAGTCCAGCTGTGTGTTTCTGAGCATCTGTGTTTAGGGCACAGCTGCTCCAGGTTTTTTCCATGCTGTCCTTTGTGGCTGCACTTTGTTTATCCAATTTATTATTCTTTCATTTGTACTGAGCTGGAATTTGTTCCGCTTCTTACCGGGATGAGGATTTGCTCCACGGGCTACAAGGCTTGTGCCAGTCTGCCTGGGACTGGAAAATATCCCTGAGCCCCTGAGGGTTACCTGCAATGAGGGCTTCAGTCCTCAGCCCTCCACCAGTCTCCTTGAGGCTTTGGACAGAGTCCTGCCCAGACATCTCCGCTCTCAGACTTGGCTCTCTGCTCTGGCAGGGATCACAGTGGATTTTCAGTGCCTGAAGTAATCACAAAAATCCTCTCTTTACCGTGGCCTTGCACTTGGATGGTGGCCCTGCTGATAATCCTAAATCCAGGCACTGGCAGTGCTGTGGATCTGTGTTCTTTAGAACTGATGCTGCAGATGGTCGTGTTACTCTCTTTGATACAAACCTAAACATCCTGTATCTTTGGAAATCACAGACTTGGCTGTAACTGGTCTCTCCTCACTTTTCTTCATCTTCAGAGAGCAAGTTTCCCCCGTGAACATCCATAAAAAGTAGTTGTTAGCCAAAAAGCCTCCAAGCTTTCAGCTCAAAGCCACCTCCAGCTTTTTTGAGAAATTCTAAACAACCTGGAACGAACGCTCGTGGTGTTTTCACAAGACCTGCTTTTCCAGTGGGGCTGCTGGAGAAGGGTGGTCAGGACTTTCCTGGCTGGGAGAGGGAGGATGAAGGGGTCTGATGTCCTGATGTCCTTCTCTTGCACGCAGATTTTCATGATCAACCTGAAGCGGCGCAAGGACCGGCGGGATCGGATGCTGCGGACGCTCTACGAGCAGGAGATTGCAGTGAAGGTAGTGGAGGCTGTGGATGGAAAGTGAGTTTTGGTTGGGTTTGAGGACGTTTTCAGAGTGGGATGTGCTTTACTGCTTCACAGCATCTCCTTGAACACCCTGAGCTCCTTCCAGCAGGGCAGGGTGGGCTGGGGGGGAGCTGAACACCACTTGGAGCTCCCTGACTGTCTGTTTGGAGCAGTTTCTCTCCGTTGCTTTCTTCCTTTGCAATTAGCCCATCTCTGAGAGAGAAATCAGGGCGGTGGGGTTCAGCCTAAAGTCAAAATGAGGTTAAAATCACGTAGGTTTCTGTGAATGGAGCAGTTAATCCTGGGAATGCTGGAATATTGTCCATCCCAGTGTTACAGAGCTGTGATGTACAGCGTTAACACAGCCCTTTCCAAGCTTACCCTGAGGTCTGGAGCACAAGTCTGATGAGGAGCAGCTGGGAAAGGGGCTCAGCCTGGAGCAAAGGAGGCTCAGGGGGCCCTTCTGGCTCTGCACAACTCCCTGACAGGAGGGGACAGCCGGGGAGGGGTCGGGCTCTGCTCCCAAGGAACAAGGGAGAGGACAAGAGGAAAAAGCTGCAAGCTGTGCCAGAGGATGCTCAGGCTGGACAGCTGGGAGAAATCTCTTCATGGAAAGGGTGCTCAGGCACTGGCACAGGCTGCCCAGGGCAGTGGTGGAGGCCCCATCCCTGGGAGGATTGCTGGGTTTTAATGCTTGGATTGATTCGAGGATATTAGAGGGCTTTTCCAATCCTAATGATTCCATTATTCTAAGGGCTATTAAGACCTTTTTATACTGAGAAATCAAGGCAGAAAATTTGAGTTTATGAGTTGCAAAGAGGCCTCAGGGAGTCACAAGCCCACATGCCATCTAGCGGTCTTGGGAGACTTGGGATCCCATCGAGGCCTCAAAATATTAATCAAACCAAGCACCTGGCAAGTGGATGGTCCCAGAGGAAGTTTTTGGCGGAGTTAAAGATAATTGATGGTCCCATGAGAAGTCTTTGGCAGATTTAAGGACATGATTTTTCAGCTTGATTTAGAGACGCAAATCAAGAAGATAATTTTCCTCTGTTTTTGAGCAAAACAAGTGTAGGAATTTATTAAGGTGTGGCTTTTCCCTGGACATCAGCAGCATTGCCCATGCTGTGCCTGTGTCTGGCTTGAATTGAGTTATTTTTTTGCGATGGTGATTGATGCTCTGTGTTCTCCAGAGCACTGAACACGAGTCAGCTCAAAGCTCTCAGTATCGAAATGCTGCCGGGATACCGGGACCCGTATTCCTCCAGGCCCCTGACCAGAGGGGAGATCGGCTGCTTCCTGAGCCACTACTACATCTGGAAGGAGGTGAGGATTTTGGGAGTCCTGCAGGAAGGTGCTGTGTCCTGGTGCAGAGCAGCACATCCAGCCCAGGTTTCTGGAAGGGTAGGATGGCACTGATTTCCTTGGGTTGCACGGGTTTTCTTGAATGCAGCGTTCACCTTTCACATTTCCCCTTTCCCCTTCCAGTACCTAAAGGGGCTCCAAGAGAGCTGGAGAGGGATTTGGGACAAGGGATGGAAGGACAGGACACAGGGAATGGCTTCCCACTGCCATTGGGGGCAGGGTTAGATGGGATATTGGGGTGGAATTGTTCCCTGTGAGGGTGGGGAGGCCCTGGCACAGGGTGCCCAGAGAAGCTGTGGCTGCCCCTGGATCCCTGGCAGTGCCCAAGGCCAGGCTGGACATTGGGGCTTGGAGCAGCCTGGGACAGTGGGAGGTGTCCCTGCCCATGGTAGGGGTGGCACTGGATGGGCTTTAAAGTCCCTTGCAACCCAAACCATTCTGGGATCCTGTGATTCATTTGCCCTCAGCCCTAAATGACTTTATCAGAACATTTTCATGACTGTTTTGGCAATCCATCCAATATCCTGGCTGGGGCAAGCTTGTTTAGAAGAAAGGCAGGAAGGTTTTGAAAAGCAAATGGGGTTAAAAAAACACTCCTGGTTTTTTCCCCTTGTTCTGCATCTGGGCTGGAGCAAGTTCCAGTGACCTGGCCTGTCACGTGAATGTCACGGAGTGGCTCTGCAGCTCCCCTGGCTGCCTGGTCTGCGAGGCAGTGCCAGGTGAGGGTGGCCCCAGTGGCAGCAGGGCGCTCATGGGGGTTGCTGTGCTGATGTTGGAGCCCTGGTGTTGCAGGTGGTGAGCAGGGGCCTGGAGAAGACGCTCGTCATCGAGGACGACGTGCGCTTCGAGCACCAGTTCAAGAGGAAGCTCATGAAGCTGATGGACGACATCGAGCAAGCCCAGTTAGACTGGGAGCTCATGTGAGTTCTGCTCCTCTGGGTGCGTGGGGAGGGAGATTGGCAGCACTTCTGGGGTGTGGCAGAGGCAGGCTGATGCTGCAGTGCAGGGGACAGTGGCGCAGACTTCTCGGTGGCCATTGGGACAGATCTGCTGGGACGCCCCACGGGCACCGTCCCTGCCGGTGGTGGACAGTGTTGTTTGACCTCAGCTGTGTTGGAGATGCTGCTGTGACAGAGGAACCAGCACTGCTCAGTCCTGAGCCCCAGACTGTGTCATCTTGGCTCCCTTAGGAAGCCTTTCAAAGCTGTACCATCCACTGGGTTAAGACTTGGATGTCTGGGAGTGGGGCAGGATAGGAATCCGTGAGCTGGGTCAGGGATTGTGTCTGGGATTGACCCTTGGCCCTGCCCTGGCTGACACGAAGAGTCTTCTCCTAATTGCTCCGGGTTCACTTTGGCTCCCGTCTCATTGATCCTTTCCCCCCTGAAGCTACATTGGCCGGAAAAGGATGCAGGTGCAGGAGCCCGAGAGAGCTGTTCCCAATGTCCGGAACCTGGTGGAAGCCGATTACTCCTACTGGACCCTGGGCTATGCCATCTCCTTCCATGGGGCTCAGAAGCTCATCGGGGCTGAGCCCTTCAGCAAGATGCTGCCCGTGGATGAATTCCTGCCCATCATGTACAACAAGCACCCCGTGTAAGTCCCTCTGTGGCCTGGGGGGACACGGGCTGGGTCTTGCTGGCTAATCTTAAGCCAGGTCTTGTTGGTAGCCTGGTTGGTGGGGACTCCTTGTGTTTGGTGATGCCTCAAGGGCTGGTACAAACCCGCGGCAGCCCCAGCAGTGCAGGGCAAAGGGCATTCCCTTGGGTTCATGGGATCCCAGGGACACAACTCGGCCCAGGTGGGAACAGCCCAGCAGCACCCCCGGGTCCAACGCGGATCCAATTGGATGGAGCTCAGCAATGAGCAGATCGACCTCAAATCCCCAGTGAGAAACGGAACCAATGAGGGAACTGTCCCCCATTCTAATGACCCCCCCAAGGGAGACTCCAGCCCAGCTGAACAAACCTGTTGCAGAGAGGAGGCTCCGGGCAAGGCTGGAGCCTCTGCTTTGGAGACACTCGGGATGTTCCGTCTGCTCCCCTCAGAGAAGCCCCAAGCTGAGCTCAATCTCAGCCCCCAAGGGTTCTCCACATGTAGGGCTGAGGGACAGGGAGTGTTTGTGAAGGGTACAAGGAAAGGGAAAGGGGATAGAAATGGATAAAAAGGGGATAAAAAGAAAAGACAAAAAACCATCAGGCATCACTGGCACAGGTCAAAGGAGGTGATAGAGGGGAATTACCCCTGCCCTAGGCAGGGCTTGTGGGCTGGTTCTGAGGCCCTTGGCTGCCCCTGGGAATGGGCTTTGTGTGTGGTTGCAAGGACGTGGTTCCAGCTGTACCCCAGCAGCCACCCCACGCCCAGAGCAGTCTGCTCCCTGGATGGGCCGTGTCTGCCGGGGACAAGCCTGGCACCAGTGAGGGTTCCGCTGTTGCTGATGCTGTTTCTCGCCCCTGCAGCACCAAGTACATGGAGTACTACGAGCCCAGAGACTTGAAGGCCTTCTCGGCAGAACCCCTGCTGGTTTACCCCACGCACTACACGGGCCAGCCAGGCTACCTCAGCGACACGGAGACCTCCACCATCTGGGACAACGAGACCGTGTCCACGGACTGGGACAGAACACACTCCTGGAAGTCCCGGCAGCAGGGCAAGATCCACAGTGACGCCCAGAACAAGGACGCGCTGCCCTCCCAGTCCTCCCTCGATGCGCCCTCGTCCAGGGATGAGCTATGACTGCCCGCCTCGCCGGGACTCTGTTGACAGCTGAACCTGCCTCACACTTTAGCTTTTCACCCTCGGAAGTTGTAGAGCAGCTCGGCACGTGGTCTCCTCCCTACCACTCCCAAGAGCCATGCACGGGATTGGGCCGGACACCTGCCCAGGCTGCCAAGGACAGGGCGGGACACGGAGGAGGAAGAAGAACAAGTGTTCCAGATCCGAGCAAAAGCCCTGGCAAGCTTTTGTTAAAAGAAACCAGCCTGGAATGACGTCGTTCCACAGTTCCTCATGTAGAACACTGTATTTATAAAGATTAATATATAGAGGTGTACAAATGTCAGTGCCTTTTGGGATGGCTGTACCCGGGCTGCTCCCTCACTGTTACTCCCTGTAGGTCTGTAGGCTTTCACCACCCTGTTTGCCGAGCATCTGGGGGATTTGGGTTTGTTTTCCAAAGGGATCCCTATCAGAATCACGGTGTTTTCCCCAAAATGTTCCATGCAGGGGAGCAGTGCTCCTCGTGCCTTCTCCTTGTCAAGCTCCTGTAGGTTACCAGCGCTGGCTTCCCCTCAGCTCGTTTTTAATCCTGCTGCATCCCATCCAAACAGGCCTCTGGATCCAGAACAGATGTCTTGGCACGTCTGAAGCCATGGAAGCCACGCAGGTAGAGGTGGCTGGATTTACTTGTCTGCGTTGCCTGAAGGGAGTGCAGGTGGAGTTGGGCTGTGTCACATCCTCCTTCACCCCTGCCTCAACTTAGTCCTTGAGGAAAACAAAAACCCCATGACCTATTGGCAGGCTTGGTTATTTAAGCCATAAAAGCAAGTGTAGGAGTTTTGGGAACTTAAAATGTAAAAAGTTAGGTTACAAACGCCCCTTACAAAACCGAAAGAACCTACAGCAGTGTTACTGTCTCAACAGCCCGGTAGAATTGTGTGTTACAGGACGGAAAGGCGACTTGCCTGGATATTTTTTCATGTGAGGAGCAAACTTGTCTGTTTTTGGATGAGTTCTGATGTTTTTGCTGTTGGCTCACGTGCCAGCAGGATGTGGTGTTTATTTTTTTTAAAAAAAAAACCTTTTTCAGAGGCCAGGTGATCACGGACTACACTGCTTAGGGCAGCTGGCACAGACCCTGAGCTGCTGGGCAGTGGGAGGATTCCCTCCTGGAATTGCCATCTGGGGACTCACCTGCTGGCAGATCTGTGCATCGAGTGTATGTGGCTGGGGTTTTGGTTTTAATTTTTGTTTGTTTTGAATAATTACTGATCAGTGTTGTGCTTTCTGCTACAGAAGACATGTTATTACCTGTCAGCCGGTCTGATAATACATAGAACCTGGTGCAAGATGAGCAGCTCTGTGTGTTCTTCATTGGGTGACAGATCTGGAATGGTCTGGGTTGGATGGCACCTCTGAAGGTCACCCAGTCCAACCCCCTGCCATGGGCAGGGACACCTTCCACAAGACCAGGCTGCTCCAAGCCCCCTCCAGCCCAACCCTGAGTGTTAACTGGAGGTTGGTGGAAGTCTGGCTCGAGGGATTCGTGGCTGTGTCCCTCTCCCATGGAGTCACTGGCTGTTTAAAGGTGCCCAGTCTGCAGTTCCCACCTGGAAGCCACGTTCCTGCTGGTGGGAGCAGGTGCCCCCATGCCCTGGTGAGTACGGAGGTGCCACTGTGGGCCCACGCACAGCCTGGGTTGTTCCTTCCTCACAATCCCTCTCGCTTCCTCCACAGGTCTCACTTCAGGAGCCCAGTCCAGCCTGTGTGAGGAGGATGGATCTCGCAGAGGTGTTGGTGATGCGCTGCTCCTGCAGGAGCAGGGCTCTGTGACCAGGTGAGCATCCAGCACTGTCAGGTGTCACTGTGGGTACGAGAGCCACGTCTCTTCCACCCTCACGCTTTTTGTTCCATGACAGACCCACCTCAGTGCCTACCTGCAGCCCCTCCTTCCTTCCCCCTTGCCGTGGGATTTCCCTGTGTGCTGACACCTCATTTCCCTGTCTTCACCAGCAAACAGAGCATGGATTTAAAAAAACACATTATATTTGCATTGTTCCTGTTTTGGTTTTTTAACTTCATTCAAATAATGGAAGATGGAATGATGCCTTTTTCTCTGGCCCTAGAACTATGAGCCAGACAGCGTTAAGGGGTTTTACCTTGTTTAGTAAGAATTCTTAGGTTCCTAACTCGTCAAGGTGGAAAATGCCAAAAATGCACACAGTGGTTCTGCCCATGTGACAAGTGCTGTTCCCTGCCTGTGTTTTCAGTTCCTTGCAGGTGCTGCTCAAGCTTTGCTCTTCCCAGAATTAAATGTGTTTTAGAAAAGCAGGAGCCAGTTGAAACACCTCTGGATTTTTCCACTTTCCACTTATTTTTGTTAGGGGTTTGGGAGGATGTCCATGGCGTGAAAAACTTGAGGCACAATTGTGATTGCAAAGAAAATGTATTTTATTAGTTGCTATAGCAAATAATACACATGGACCCCTGGATTCATGAAAAGCTGCTGAGCAGGAGGAGGAGATGAAGGGGCAGGGAGGCTGTGCACCTTCACAGCATCCCCTAGACCAAAGGGTTGTGCATCTTGTCCTTCCCTCCCCTCCACCCCAGAACCAGGCCTTGCAGCTCCTCTGGAGGGGAATTTTCCCAGTTATGGTGTCATCTCACATGTGGCCAGGGCATGAGATGAGGCCACGATGGCTTATGAACCACTTCCATCCTAACAGCAGCTCCATGGTGCATTGTTCCTCTTCCACAGGTTAAGTTCCTATCTCTTGACCAATTCATTATTTCTCTTTCAAGGGTCAGGTTCCCACCAGCTCAACAATAAAATCTTCTTCATTATCTTGTTGACCTGCACAACCATGAGCCAAATATGGCTGGGTCTTGGGTCCCTGGCATAACTTGGTATTTTTTTTGAGTCGTCTAATGGGTTTCAAAACTGAGCAGCAGCTTTGCACCAGCCTTCTGGCAGCTTCTTCACAAGGCAGGCTGTGGTGGCAGGCCCTGAATGGATTAATTGCAGTAATCCTGCTTGGAAGCCACGAGCTTGGTCTTTGCTGTGGGTTAAGGATGGAAATGTGCTCTCAGTATGGCACATGACATTCCAAGTTCATGCATGGATTTTACTGATCCTGAAGGAAATGGAGTAAGGTTGTGGTGTTGGGTCTTGTGGCCTGAGGTAGTTTAAGAATCAGGTTCAGGTACTCTTTGTTTTGTCCCCGTTGCTGTCACATGAGAGGCGTTTAAGTGGTCAGGGCCGCTGTAGTTCAGGGACTGAGACTTTTGGGCAGCTTTAGGAGCCTCCCCTCACGCCGAAGTGATTTGTGAAATGGCAGAAGGGGCTGTGGTGTTTAAACTCTTCCTCTCAATGTTTGTGTTGTGTGCAGAGAAGGAAAAACCCAACAAGGCAAAAATTGGGAGACCAGAAGAGAAAACACCACCATTGAGACAACGGGGAGGAATGGATACACTCAGAAGCACTTTTTTTGTATTCCCTAGCCTCAGAAGTCATTCAGTGACCCCAGAGAGAAAGATTTCATGCAGAAGATGTAAAATTGGTGTGCACTCTACATTACCCAGTTATGGAAATCTTTAAGCTGAACCTCAAGAAATATTCGTGTCTCTCACAGGCTCTGTGCGTGGCTGATGCACTGGGAGGGCTTTGGCTTTGATGTTGAGAAGTTCAAACAATAAATGTGAAGAAGCTGAAAAAAGTGACAGCAAGGGCAGTGGTGTGAGGTGTTTTCACACATCTGACAAGCACTAATAAAAGGAAATTGAGCGATTCCAGTCAAATATTAATGAAAAACAATTTATATACTTATCATATAAAGATTACAGGTAAGCAGTTAAAAACATAACATATATAAACATTTGGAAAGTGTAATTTTAAATTCCAGAACATTCATGTTTCAGCTGAACACTGCCACACACGCTCTGAGTGAGCAGGACTATGTACATTAGGAGCTGTGCTATGTACACAAGGAACTGCACTGTACAGACACCCAAAGCAGAGAAAACTGAACTTCTCGTCTCGCCCTAACTCTGGGCAAAGGCTAAGGCTCAGTAACAACCCTCCCTCTGTCAGCCTCTAAACAATCATCCAACTGGAATTCATGAATTGTTCAGAGCAGGACCTACCCCAGGCTTGTGGGACCTACCACAGGTCTCTTGGATGTACAACAGACCTACAGTTGGTCTTTTTTACCGATGTAAACAGAAGTGATAAATCCAAATGTAGTGTAAAACTTACCTGAGCCCGCTTTTGCAAATTAGTGCCACAGAACTAGAGGGAAAAGGCCCAGGCATGGATAAAACTCTGTTTTAACTAATGATCCTTAACTATCCTAAGCTATCTGTTGGGATAAAGCTCCTAGATCTGCCCAGTGCTACCGTCAGAACCAGAAATACTGTATCTATTTCATGTGTCTCGCATCAGGGCTGCTTACAATCCAATGTCTTACTTATGGCTTTTAAAAAGGTTCAGAGTTCAGCTCCTGCAGAGGAATTGCACATTGGGAGGAGGTCCATCCATCACATGGCAGTGCACACAACAGGCATCAGGTTCTGGCCCAAGGCTTAATCAAGTCCCAGGGAAACCACCCTGTGGTGACACGGAGACCTCCATCCAACACAAAGTAGTGTTTGTCCCATCCATGACATTCACGCAAAGGCATGTGCAGTTCATTCATTTTAAAGTTCCTTGGAAACAAGATCCAAAATGGGTCATTCTCTGGTGCAGAACAAGTGCAAAAAGTTTTCAGGCAGACACATACTCAGAACTTGCTTCAGTTCTATAAAAATAAATTCAGATGATCTTCTTCTGTATAATACTGGCATGAAGGAGACTCTTGTCACAAAGGGAGTTGGCTCCTGGGGCGTCCTCAAGACAAATGTGGCAGCCCAGAGCCTTTGCAGCAGGGCTGCCCATTGCTCCAATTGCACATTTTCAACAGGAAATTCCGACAGATTCCCCGGAAGCCCAGAGGGCAGCGCGGGTGCAGCCTCAGCCGACCAGCTCTGCCTTCTTGCGCAGGATGAAGTCGAAGTTGACGTGGCTGTTCATGCCGTAGAACACGTTGGCGTCGCGGGGGAACACCAGCTCTGCAGAACAGGGCCAGGGCAGCGTTAGTGGGGAGGGCTGCACAGCAGCAGGAAAGCTGGGAGAGGACAGGGAGCAGGAGCAGCATGGGGCAGGCAGGGCGCTCTCACTGCTGTGCCAGAGAGGCATCGGGAGCAGCTTCCTGCAGGAAAGGGAGCAGGGCAGCAGGGAGAGGCCAAGCCCAGCCTGGCAGAGGCTCCAGCAGCCTCTCCCAGAGGAGGCTGATAATGGGGTAAAATCTGAGGGCCTGGTCCCAGGGAGGCAGAACATCTCCCTCTCCCCAGTCCTGTGGTGGTCATTTTATGGCTGCAGGGCACAAATGAGGTCAGCCTGGCAGCCTAGGAGCTGGCTCTGCCAGCAGAAACCACCCCTGAGCAGCCAGGGGGTTCTCCCTGGCAGCTGTGACCTGCCCACGGCCTTTCTAATGCTTCCCATTTTACTCTTTCCTTTGAAATCCAACAGAACTTTCCAGGCAGCAAGCAGAGTTCTGCTTCCCTACCTTTGTCCTCAGAGATGACCTGCACAAGCTCATAATCTTCAACTGCATCAGGCTCGAGGTTGTGCTTCAGCAAGGCTCGCTGGGTGACATCAGGGATTCTGTCCTGGTTGGTTATCTGGAAAGATAAGTTGCAATGAGAGATTCTTGTCATTCATAATTTAGTAATTAGCAAAAACCTGACTGCTTGGTCTTGTAAGAGATGTCAGAGAACTGAAAAAAACCACAGTGGGTCAGTAACAAAGGTGCAGGTGCTGACAGATACTAAACTTAGTGTTTCTGACATTTGGAGGTGATGGCTTTCTAGTTCAAGCTGACAGACAGTACTAGAAGAGACAGCAGTAAATCCCAGTGTCTGCTCCCTTTGCGAGCCACAAAAGCCCCCGTGATCAGCTGCAGCAGCTGCTGTTTGCAGGCTCCTGTGCTAAGCACTTCCTCAGACATCCTGCAGAGCTCTCTCGCCGTGTAGCTGGGTTTGCTGGGAGCTGTGGAAATGCGTCTGGAGCACACACAGGGCTCCTCCAGAGCCTCCTGCAGCCTCACCAGCAGCCATATCCATCAGGCCCTCAGAGAACAACTTGGGTTTGGGGAGGTCAGACCATTAAAATCAGGAACTAAAGGTGCTGAGAATTACCCCATGTTTGTTCCCCCCCAGGCAGGCCCTGACCATCCCCAGCTGAGCCACATCACTCACGGTCCAGCACCAGTGGCACTGCTGGGACATGTCTGTGGAATAAGCAGAGCGGGAAATGCCTGAATTGGGGGGCTGCTGGTCTGGCTAGAGGAGGAAGATTCTCCCTTCTTCACAGGGAGAAGCTGTGGAATTAAAGGGCGAGTTGGCTCCCTCCCTCGCAGCTCCCTGTTCCCAGAAACCAGCTCCTAGGGAAAGCTGCTCCAGGGAAAAGATCAAAACCGGAATGTGCTCACAGTGCTCACCTGGAGCTTTTTGATAAAACACAAACTTCAATTTCCAGACCAGAAACTTCCCCAGAGCCGTTTTCAAACATCTCATTCCTACCAGGCTCCACACACCCTGCATGGCACCACCTGCCATTTTCCCTTTCCAGCCAGGTTTGACGAGCCAGCTCAGTGAAGGGGTGTTCTCAGAACGCAGTGATGGGTTCAGGGACACATCTCCCGAGCCCAGGGCTGTGCCACTCACCAGGATGCTCTTGTAGACGCTGGCGTGGAGCCCGTCCATGCTGACCCGGATGATGCAGGAGCCGCCGCTCTGCCGGTTGTACACGGGCAGCACTTTGGGGACACCGCTCGGCACCAAGCCCGAGTCCCTGCTGGGGAAGGAGCCACTGTCCGAGCCTGAGCCAGGCTCAAAGATGGAGCCCTTGCTGGAGCCAGAACCCTTGTCGGAGTCGTAGCCCTTGTCGGAGCCCACGGAGCTCTTGTCGGAGCCCACAGAGCTCTTGTCGTCGTTGGAGGCCAGCAGGAATGAGGGTAAAGATGACACCCCTGACGAAGGTGTGCCCGTGGAAGAGTCAGGAGAACAGGAGGATAAGGGGTATCCGGAGATCTGCACAACAGGAAGGGAAGTGCAGTCACAAAGGGGCATTTGGTGTGTCAGGGTGTGTCACTGTGCCAAAGGGAGAAAGCAGAAGGCACAGACAAAACCTCGGTCGCCCGCACGCTGCCCAGCCTGCTGGCAGGGGCATTCTTTGCCTCCAGGAAAACTGAGCTTCACTTGATTGATTTCAGCATTTCAATGACAATTTCTGTGCTGCTGGGGTTGCGCTAGCCTCGAAGTCAAGAGCAGCCCAGGAGGTGGCAGCAGATCCAAAGAGCAGCACGAGGCTGTGGGCAGCCAGCCAGGAACTGGGACCGGCCAGGAAGTAGCAGAGGGTGTCCCAGGCACTCCTGCTCCAGCGGAGAGCCCTCACACACGTGGAAACACACACCCCTCCCTCTGCCACTCTCCTTGAAACTGTCCCCTTCCTCCCCTGCTCACCGTTTGCCTTTCCCTCCCTCTGCCTCGCTCAAAGGCTGCCTGACAGGAACAAACCCACTGTGAGGGGCAACACAGAACACTGTGCAAGAGCCCTGACTGGATTACTTCCATTTTCACACATTTGTCTCTCCATTCCACTAAAACCAATGCTCTAGGTAAGACCAGGAGCCTTGGCCAAGTGTCTTGGGGCTGCCTGCAGCATGCAGAGGCCTCAGCTGTACCTTTTTCAGAGGGTCCTCGGGACTAGAGACGGGAGTCACACACACATCCTCAGTTTCAGAGTGATTGAACTCACACGATGAAACGCTGGCTGAATCCGTGCTTTCCCCGGAGCTCCCTCCTGCAGGAGAGCTCTTCGGGGCTTGCTCTTTGGGTGGGGTGAACACATCAGTGCCCAGAAAAAGCCTAGTACAGAAAGAAAGAAAGAAAGACAAGCATAAAAGGCAGTGAGAACTGGGCTGAGCAAGACTGTCCTTCGGTTCAGAACTCTTACGTTCTGGAGTTTTTTCCTCTCTGGAGTGGCCTATTGTTTTCATTTCCTGTGCAGTGTTTATACAGTTTGTCCAGAGGCTTTGTTACAGGCTAACACGACACCGTCCCGACCCAGAGTGCCCACTGCTGCAAGGCCACAGCCAGCTCATCCCCCACTAGAACAACACTCCCCTTTGGTCTCTTCACATTTTCAGGCTCATTTAATACAAAAAAGGGCTTCAAAGGGCAAATTCACCCCGCTGCCAATTCCTGTCCTCTGTCAGGGTGCCACAGGTACCAGGTTCTCTCTAGAAGGCTGGAAACGCACACAATAAGGAGATTATAAAGTATAAATTAAAGGCTCTCCCTCTCTGAGACTCGTTTCTAAATGCAGGTCAAGTGACTTGAAAGGAGTGTCAGAAGAAACAAGCTGCTCTGACCCACCAAGAGGAGGAGCAGGGAGCATCAGCGTGCAGTTCATGGTTTATTACATTTAAAGTATTCATTTGCAAAACACATTGAGAGTGCAGATATTTTTACTTCAGTCCTTGAGCTCGGTTTTATTCCGTGCAGCTTTCCCTGCATTCCTACTGTTTCCTCGTGTTTCCCGTGTCCAGCTGCATGGCCCTGTCCCCTACCAATCTCTTGTTTCAATCTGTGTGGTATTACACCAAACTGGACTGCGTCCCCATGATTTTTTTTCCTTCTCCAGCTGGAAGGCAGATTGTTTCCACTATCAAATCCTTTTTTTGCTAACCTTAATAATAGCCCAGAGTTTATCCTCATTTACTCCGTTTTGCTGCTGCATTCAGGGAAGTTATTACACAATAGGTACTGAATTATAATCCAGCACTAAAATGGTTCCTTTTTTGACACCATAGGAAGGGTTCTTTATTCTGCTCTCTTTTTTCATTAATAATCCTCATGTCTGCTTCTAACAACACAAAGGAACAGCTTCAGCCACAAGGCTGCATTTCTCCTTAAAGCAATGCAGGGGTGTGGATCCCAGCCAAGTTTTGCAGCTGATGAAATGAGCACTGCTTGTTTGAGTTATCCAGGTCCATATTCGCACCCCAAGCCCCCTCTGCCCCACCATACTCACGTGCTGATCCTCTTCACCATGCTTTTCTGGGATTTTGGAGACAGGATGTTGGTATCAGCAGCCGCTTCAGCCTTACGTGAGAGTTTGTAACTGCAGGGCAGAGGCCAGCAGGTGAATATTCACAGACAATGTTATTTAGCGGTACAGTGTTATTTAGTTGTACATCTCACAGCAGCAACATTCAAAAACTCCAGGAACCCTTCAGTTATTCCCTCCTCAGAGAAGGCTGCAGCCCCACAAAGAGGAACACTGCTCTGCCTGCATTTCACCAGGGCCAAGGGGATATTCACCTCTTCGTAACAATTTTTAAAAACCAGTGCTCTCCAGTATTTGTATGCCTTGCCCAAGGGGTGTGTGTGGGGTGAGAACAGAGGTTTGCCAGCTGCACTGAGGACCTACCTTTCCTCCTCCGTTAAGTGTCGCTGCCTCCTGAACCACTGGATGAATTTTTGGTCTGGTATCAAGCAATAGCTGTTGCACGAAGATTGCAGGAGCTTGATTTGGGCGATGACTTCAAATTCCTAAGGCAAGAAATAATCAAATGGAAAGTCTAATTAGAAAACGAGATGATATTCATTCATACTCTAAAAACATAAAACAAGGGATCCAGGACAAAGTTAGCTCAGTTTCAGCTGAGTAACTATTTCAAGAACCAGTTTTCTAACAATAAAGGTGGGGTTTTTTCCCTAGGATCCATAATGTGCACTCACACTTGCTCCAGAGGAACATCAAATGCCTCCCTTGAGGCATGTGACCAGAGTGTGCTGCTCTTCTGCAACTGCACTTGTACCAGAATAACCCTGGGTTGTTCAGGGAAAGTTATTGAGCAGTTAAGGGCAGGAAATGGCTCCATCACAGCCAAGTCCAGGTCTGCTTTCAAGCGCTGGGATGGAGATTTGGTCTGACTTCATTCAGCCCAAGGTAACCCCAGCACCTTTACTCCTACAGGACATGACTTATCTCTGACCAACAGGGATCAGGCTGAAAGGAGAGACTGACATCATTTATTTATCTCTCAGTCCTGTGTACCTGGTTTGCTCTCTGCAGCCTTTTACCCACAAGGAGTTTCCTGCAGGAGAAGGAAGATGTTTACTAACTGTGTGTTCTAGAAAGCAAAGGTCTCCTGCCACCAGGTCTGGTTCAGCTGCTGAAGACAAATGGCCTTGCCCAGAGGGTATCAATAAACCAAAAATCACGGCAATTCAACCTACCCTTCGTCTCTTCTCAAAATTGATCAGGCCACCCTGTTGGAAGGAAAGAGACGGGATCAGAGAAGAGCCAGACTTGTACCTTGAGATAAATGCACTCAAATTCACACAAGTTCTGGTTAATAACACTGTTTATTGCTTCCTTTTTCTCTCTGAAAACAGATATTTTAAGAGCTGCAGAAGGAGAAGATACAGAAATAGATGAACTCAGCTGGGAAGGCAGGGAGGGTATTTAGGGTTCCAAAAACTTGCCCCAAGTTACCTCGACATAGTCCTGAAGGGCTGTGTCAAGCATGATGAGGTCAGTCAGGAAGGTGCCAAGGTAAGGGACCGTGCCTTGCATCACTCCCTGCAAGTGAGCAGAGCAATGCTCAATTAATTAAATGAAAAATGGGAATAATTAGAATTCCAGAACACTCCTGTGTAAGAAAATGAAATAAAGGTAATCTGCTTAACCAAGCAGCAGCCTTATAATTCTATTTTCTTTCATTACATCATTCTCATTAGATAATCTAGAATTTAAATCCAATTCCAGTGAGATCAGGATGCTCTCACAGGTATCACCCAGTGGTTTTATATTACAATATTGCCACCACTGATTCCCAACAGTGGGTCCCCAGGAAACCCTGCCTGAGGACCAGGACAGGGTCCCTCTGTCACCTGCTGCAGGAGGAGCTGGGGAATGTCCCGGTCAGTCTGTGTGAGCAGTTTCTGCTTCACCCCCGTGGATTTTTATTAAGGATGTGTGATTGTACCTTGTGATAGTGAAGTCAAATCAAGCCACAGTTTTTTCTCTCCAAAAAGTGACCATATTCCCCAGCCATCCACTGCATTTTAATGCTAATTATTCACATTTTAAACTTCTAGACTGCCTGCACTTGCAGAGTTCAGGCTGGCTCTACACTTGTGAAGGAAACGCTTGTTTCTGCCATCCAAACGGATCTGTGTTTTTTCCAGTCAAACAAACACACAGACAAAAATCATATTCAGCACTTTTGCCTCCCTATCCCAGATTTCTGTCCCCCTCTCCTTTTAAATCTTCGCCAGCTCTGAGACAAAAGCCATTTTCAGCAGCAGGCTGGAACCCAGACGTATCTTACAAAGCAATCTCTGTAGGAGCCCGTGCCATTTTCAGGCTGGTATGTCAGAAGCTTCACGAGCTTGTTTGAAAGTGAATGAGACTTCTGCTCTGCCAGAGCTAATCTGCTTTATCACAACAACTCCAGTATTTACAGCACCACGGATTTTACTACACGGAAATTTTGTTTCTCTCTGAAGTGTAACAAGAGCAGATAATGGAACTCTTTCTTGTAGGACAGAAACAAGACAGCTGGGAGTGATGACCACATGTTTGTATCCATCGGTCATCTCCTGCCCACTCGCTCTGGTGAAGACCTTTCTAGATTTTCTAGATTCTTACAGAATTAGCCCATTAGGGTTAATCACGTCACCAGTTCAAAAAGGGGAGGGAAAGCCCAAAACACACCTTGTTTTTTTGAAGTTGCAATCGCTTCTGTGACTTTTTCTGGTTTTCTTTCTCGCTGCTGTCCAGATTTGCAAATTTGGATGTTGCTTCCTGTGAGGCGTAGGAGAATTAAAGGCAATTAATGGAGGGCCCAAGTGGTAAACTGGCAACTACGTGCATGCAAAATAATAAGTACATTTAACCAGACAAGCCAGCAAAAAATATTTATTGTGCAGACACGTGTGCCTACAGACACGTGCTGATCTCCTGGGACTCGGACGCTGATTGGGAATTTCGGACAAAAATCACCCAAGATGACTATGAGGGAATTTTTCTGCAGGAAGGCTCTGGCCAAAGCAAAGTGCTGCTGAAAATCTCCTGTGAGTTTAAATCAAAGAAGCTCAGACGTACTTCAGGTGTCCAGATGCTCTATCCTGACCTCAGGGTTTCTGCTTAGCTCCCCCATCAGGCCTGCTACAAGTGAACATCTCCATCTTATGTAAAGCTTTGTTGTTTTTCTTACGCTGCAACACCGAGATCCAGCGACTGTGGCTTACTGACTAATCCACAACCACACAGGAAATTAAAGGAGTAGGTTTCCATCCCCACAACTCCAGCTTTCCTATGAATGGATGAGGTATTTAAGCCTTTCTTTCCCTGGATGCACAGGGGATGTTGGAGTTGCAGGTTTCTCCCAGTGGCTGCACAGATATGTCACAAATCATTATCAATGTCTGCTCAGGAGGAGAGGTGACACTGCTCCCTCTCCCTGCCACCCAACCTGTTCCAAATGGCTTTTTGTTTGCTCCACGCTTGGATCTGCAGGATGGACACGCAAGGTCAAACACGGCTTCCCCACAGGGGCTATTTATAGCGAAGGAAAACAAAGTCTTTGAGGATTCAGTGGATATTAATCCTTCCAATGGTCCAAGAGGAAAAGCAGGGGAGAGGTTCTAGCTATTTTGTGGAATTTTTCTCCTCTCACTGCTTCCAGAATGTTTTTCAAATCTGCTTAGGGCAGCTGGAGGGTGATTTTCTGGGAGCCAGAGGTCTGGGCTCACTCTGAGTCGTTTTGTCTTTTAATACTTAGTTAAATAGGCTGTTCTGAATGCACATTTTCCCTCTATGCTTATGATGGTCTCACCTGCTTTAAAATTTACCTACAGATGTTGATACATGGATGATAAACAACGCAGACTGATAGACTTGAATTATTCACCCACCACTCCTGAGCAAAACAGTGTTTCAGATCCCAAGGCAAGGGGCTGAGGGACAGATGCCAGACCAGCTGGGCAGAACTGCCAAAGAATGAACTGGTTAGCAAGTTTACAGGAACTTTTTTGCGTAAATGAAAAAAACCTGCCACAAACATTCCGTAGTTTTTGCTGAACATAACCTTCCCTTGCTATTCTTCCTCGCCCTTCCAGGCTCTGGAGCTCGCTGGGGTTCACCCAGGAGAGTGCACAAGTCAAACTGCTCCACACAGAGCCCACTTTGTTGTCCGTCTGGCCACACACAGAGCCTGAAGCCTGTTCCTTCAGAATTCCCAGCCCTTCTTCCTAGTTCTAAGAAAGGTACAGGATAGTGGGATAAACATCTCGGACTGATTCCTCAGCTGAAGCTGTGGGATTGCTCCAGTGACCTCATGGGCTGAAGGGGTGCAAGACCTGCTGTCCACCCTGCCCACGCTGCCCAAAGCCTGCCGAGGGAGGCTATCCATGTTCTACAGGATTCTTCCAGGAACGAGGAAATCAGCTCTCAGCCCAGCAGAAAGTTCAGGTTTTACAGCTCTCTCTTCCCCAAAGCACCAGGTAAGGTCCTTGAGGAAAAGATGAGCTTTGGCAGCTGGTTTCAAAAAGGGTTAAACCTCAGATTCCATGGAGATCACAAACTTTGAACTCCTTCTCACCTTCATCAGCAGCTCCCTACTTGTCAGGTAATTGTCATGGTCTGAGAAGATCTCAGACAGCTCTTCATACATCAGGAGGATGTCCCTGCAGAGGTAAAGATTAAATCATTTAGGTCATTAGCAAGCACTCTGAATCCAATCAGGTTTCTGGGTTTTTTCTCATCAATCATTAACATCTCGACTTATAAAAGATAACAGCACCAAAATGCATCCAGTGAGATGCTGCACATCTCCTGGAAGCCTTGGTGGGATATTCTGGTGCTCCCAGTGCAGTCAGGCCTTATCTGACAGCAGAGAAACACCAGCAGCAGCCCCTGGGCAGGGCTGTGAACTGTCTGCAGGGTGTGAGAACAGGTCAGGGGGTACAAAGGAACAGAAAAACAGCTGAGATGGAACCCAAGTACTTGATTTTTGTCCTGTTCCATGCATTCTGGAAAGCTGGAAGCATTTAAGTGTAGGAGCAGGTTTTTGCTCAACACTATAAACACAAGATTAGCAACATTTTGATCAGAAACATGGGGCAGCAGAAGGAAAATCCCACCTCTGTGGAAAGGAAATACAGAAGAATACTGCCTGGCAGAGTGCTATTTTAATTTATCAAACTGAATGAGCAGAACACCGTCTTTTCCAGACAGCAACTTCTGTCACTGTGGGGCACACAGTAAATACTATTAACACAATAAAGTATTCCCCTGGAAGAAATATTATCTTCAATACTGGATTTTGCCATTTCAGAATATATTTTATGTAAATGTCAGCACCAAGAGAGGAGTAGGGAGGGTTTGTAGCAAGCTGGACCTCCTCAAACTTTATGGGAGAGAGGAAAACAGGCAAAGATCGTGATGAGCTGGGAGTGGTGAGCGTGACCTGGGTGAGAAGCCAGTGCCATAGTTTTTCAAGAGAGGCTGTGGAAGACCCAATATGCTCAGAAGGACAGAATCCAGTATCCCCAAGGGCAGACTGTCCCCTCAATAGGAAAGAGGAGCTCACAGGAGGGGTCTGAGCCGCCCAGGATTGGAAAGTTCTTCTGACAGGACCCAGGTCAGTGAAGGAAGAGAACAGGAGTGAGGAGAAGATGAAAAGAAGGAGCACTGACCCCTGTGGCCCGTAGGAGCTGAGGGAGAGGCTTACTTTGAAACACACATCCAGGTGGTCTTCAGCCGGTAGATGGAGTTGGACTGCAGGGCTGAAATGATGGCCCTCAAGGAGGAAAAGTTCTTCAGGATCCTGCATTCCTGCGAAAGGAGCGGTTGGACACACAGGAGCATTCAATGTCAGGACTACACAGACCTTCGTGCTCCTCTGTCTGAGCCCTGTCGTGCCTGCTACACGTTCACAATGCTGAGCAGCAGCTGTGCAAATACTGAGCTCAAAAACATCACTCCCCACTCCAGCCACCAAACACTTCACAAGCTCTGGCATCCAGATTTTGTTTTCCTCCCTCTCCTGTGTTTGTGGTGTCACAGCTTCCAGTTCCCCCAGTAAAAATAAAAGTGGAACTGAGTCCATGAAGCCACGGTGAAAGGCACAAAGGTTACGCTTCTTAAAAAGCTCTTTATAGTTACCAATCCCTTTTACCCCTCAGGGAGAAAACCAGGCTTTGCCTCTTTATATGTGGTATTTAAAATGTAAACCTTCAATCATCTCAGTGTCAATTAAAACTAAGACATGCAAGGGAATAACCTGTTATTCGAGTATGTGCAGTGCACACTGTGAAAGAGAAAAACCTTCCCAGCTTTTCCAGAGTTGGGATCAAATCTGAGCAGAGACTGGTTCATGGACGTTCCTTACACAGCTACTCTGTGACAAAAGCTCGGGTGGAAAAGGATAATGAAAAACTCCAAAAGTAGCACGGATTCCTGGTAAAGCAGAGGGAAGCAAGAAGGAAACTCTGGTTTGTGACTCCTGGAAATCTGCTGGTGGCTCAAGAACAAGGGCTTGGACACCACAAACCTCAGCACAGGTGTCTGTACATGCAAATCCAGCACACAGAACACCTGCCAGTTTGACTGCTGCGTGGAGATGAGAACGTATTCAAACTCCAATTCTGCTTATCAACATTTTCATGAATCTGATTCTTACCCTAATAATGCTTATTATGCAAAGGATTCTTACAGTGAAAACAGACATGATTTATTTCATTTGTAGAACTGAACAAATGTAAAGCAACCTCAGCATAGGCAAAAATCAGCAGCTCTGTTCACGAGTTGCATTAGAAGTGACTGAACAGGTAAGGAGTACAAGCTCTCACAGTTAATAACCTAAAAAACTCTCTGTGCTTAATTAGGAGGCTCCATTGAACAGAGTGTGGTTAAGCAGGGAGCCTGGGCCGACAGCACCTGAAGCAGGTGGACACTGAGGTCAGACAAAGACCAAGTTCACGATCATGCAGCAGGACTCACCAGACCTGAAAGCTATTTTTGCATGGTTTGGGGCCAGAAAAAGCCACAGAACAGCTCTTCTTCAGAGACTGACACGCTGAAGAATGAGACCTTTCTTTTTGTTCAACCTGAAATTCAGGTTGGGGAGAACGCGAATTGAGAGGCACAAATTATCAGATTTTCTTCCTTCTTCCCAGAACAACAGGAGCTTGGACTGGGAGATCCAATTTGCAACCATCTTGATTTAATTGCATGCTGTGTAATTTACAGCACAGTAGAAATTTAATATTGGATTTAGTGTTCTCAGTGATTGAACCAAATGCAGAGTAAACTTGAGCAAGTTTTCATTTGCATGTAAGAAGAATTTTTAAGACTGGTTTGAATAACTGTTTCATGCTGTGTCCTTCACAGAGGGAAAACCAGAAAGAATCCAGTGCAGAAACAGCTTTGATTTAAAAAGTTTTAAGCATAACAGGACATTAATGATTTCATTTTTACTTTTTATTTTTAAAGAAAATATTTTTTGAGTGAAATTGGCTGCTCCTGCTCAGGAACCTTAGATCTGGGTGGAGCAGGGGGGGCTGGCAGTTAAAGAAAGTATTTAGTTTATCTTTTGAACCAAGAAAACGGATCCAAAAGTCATGAAGAGATAACAAACGTGGAACTCTGTGCTACTAGGTTTAGTTGTCAGTGAATAACTGTACTTTAACGAGCGGATTATTTTCTAATTCAGGTACTTAACTATTCAAAACACTCATTTGCATGCACAAAGCAAGCAGCTTTCTTCAGAAGTGAGCAGCTAAGGATATGTGCACCCAGCTGCTGTGCAGGTGCCATTATTCTGCAGAGCGTGCACAGAGATTTTCCATGTGTTTCATGCTACGACTGGAGCATTTAATTAGAGATATCAATTAAGTAAAAGGAGAAGTACTGAATCAACAGGGGTGCAGATAAAGTTCTCCACCCACAGAGTGAGTGGGATGAGGGCAGTGCCTCTCCTGGCTTCCCCAGGCCTCCCTTGGGATGATGACAAAGTTCTGTCCAGCCTGCCCCAGGGAGAAGGCCCTTTTAGCTGCTGCTCTCTGCACGGAGAAATTGGAAATCAAACTTCCTAACCCTTTCACACAGGCAATAAAGCATCCATCAGAGGATGATAAAAACAAGCAGACGTAAGTGCCACGGGAGAGGTCCAAGAGCTTCCCCATACCAGCTTCCTGAACCGTGCAGCTGACAGAGCTCAGGTGCCAGGACTGAAAGCTGCCTCTGGAAGCACGGAAATGCACTGCCAAGCTTGGAAAGCCTCTGGCTTCTGCTCTGACTGTTCTGTACAGCTCAGAAAGAATCCAGGTGATTCTTAGGAGTCAACACAAATTCACATGGAAGTGCTTGAAATGGTCCCTTCCAGAGAGGTCTCGTTTATTGCCAGCTGCCCAGTGCTCCGAGGGGAATTAGGGAAGTTACAGTAAAATACTAAAACCTAGGAAATTAGCAAACTGGAGTTATGTAAAGCAGGCATGGAAAAACCCCTTTCACGCAAAGATATCTGCTACAAGATCCTCTTGGAAACTCTGCTGAGGCACACGGAGGACAGGGAGTGATTCCACATGCCGGTGAGGTCCTGCCCAACCCAGTGGCCTCCCACAACGGAGTGATTCCATCAGTGGGCAAGGGAAAAGCTATTAATATCAGCTACCTGGACTTCTCTAAAGCTTTGGCATGGCCAAGTATCAACCCCGTTTCCATGGTGGAGAGGAAGGGCAATATTCATTAGGTATCACAAAAAAAAATCAGTTAAAAATAGAAAGAATTAGAGCTAAGGTGGCCTGGGACCAATGTGTACAACCTCCTTCTCCTCTCCCAACTCCTTCACTCCAAGGCACCCACCGGAAAAACATTAAACAGAAAAAATGCTTTACATGTGCAATATGAATCCACTTCTCAATGATCTTGGCTCTCTGCTGGATTTTGAGCTCCCTGGTCCCCAGGATAGTGCTAATGACACATTTGGTGACTGCATTGAACTGAGTGATGGTGGCTTTGACAGTTGGAGCTGCGTTCTTGTTCTCCTTCTTATCCCTCTGCGACCAGATGGATCCCAAACAGTGGTAGGGCACAACTCTTTTGAAGAGCATCTAGAGTGAAACAGAGGTGTGATAAGCCAGCAGGTTTCTCCAAAATCTCTGTCATCCACAAGAAGAAATACAGGTTTAGAGGACAAATGTTATCTAATATGATATTTAAAGGCACGTATTGGTTCTCTCTTAGGTTAAAATACACTTTGGCACAGTCTTTATAGGCTTGATGCCCTAAAAGAACTGTCAGCTAAACAATACTGGGGAAATAAGGGACAGCTTTATATCAGCTGCATAACAAAGATAATTTTTTAATATAATGATTTTAGAGGGAGATTGATACAGACAAAGCAAAATCAGAGCATTACAGTCAAGGGGGGGG